>VDFB02016774.1:0-67350 GCA_007258455.2 Sequoia sempervirens | reverse complement strand
AACTCCATTTCAAGATCCAACTTCCATGTTTTGTATCCATGATTTGCATTTCAGAAGACCTTGTGATTCCAAAGAAATCACATCAAACCATCGAGGTATCTCGAGCAATCACATGACCGACATCCGAGAGAGACCTTGGGATAGTGTTCTACAATCTTGATTGTGGAAGATTGTCTTCCAAGAGAGGTAGTGCACCTAATAAGACCTACCGTGTTGAGAAGTGCATAAAAACACCATCAATAGGACTCACAAGCTCTAGATAGATAATCATCATCCAAGTAAGCATTCAATAGTAATCACAACCCTTACTAATGAAACACATCATACTAAGGATGACTTACCATTTCCCCAACACTATGTCTCGACTCAACCTTTTTATTGTGAGTTTGTGTAAGCTTAGATAGGTTACATTACTAGTTACCCAACCAAGATCTTCTACTCAATGATACTTCCCCTATGCCTGGAGGAATGAACCTGTCCCTGCAACCAACTCAACACATTTTCTATGGTAGTTAGATGTTCATAATAAATCCATATGCATCATAACTTAAGAATATACATATAGAAACACATGTTCATCATCAATGTAAACATAATTACTATTCCAAAGCATTTAATAATACTTTCACATAATACCTATTTAATTATACCATTTATCATATTAAAATCATGATTGCATTTACCATCTTATTTACCCATGAAGGTAAAAGTAAATCGGTAACAACAAGATGGGGTGTAACATCTTGGAAGATAGAAAGTATCCAGATATGGGATCTTTGACCTTGTTTCTTTATGTTATTGTTATATCTTAACTTAATGAAATAATTTATGTTGAAATGAAAAAAGTTAAAAGATGATTACTCTTTTCAGTTTGAAAATCATGATTAGATGATATGATATATTTATGCTAATTCAGTTATGCAGATACATATTCCATTTTGAAAGGAAATTTTTTATACTTTATGTTACTTATGATGCTAGTTATTAACCGCTTGGTAAATAAATTATGGTAATTTATTTTTAGGAGATGGTTGTTGGTGAGGGATAAATGTGTCTTTATTTTTACCTCTTTGTTTACCTTTTACCCTTTCATTCCTATAGAATCCCTTGCAGTTCCTATCACTATTTGTTAATGAAGTAGGGATATTTAATAAAATGCAAAGAGAAGATAGAAACTTGTGGATATATAAAGACCTTTAATTATTTACTAATTATATTTATGACTATGAAAAAAGAGGATGATTAGGTGGATGGTGCATGGAAGCAAGGGGAGCATCGGTGGAACGAGGAAAAATCCGTCTCATGATTCATGTGTCACTTTTGATTAAGTTCAGTCTAAGTTGTTTTGTTTTGGAACAATGTTAAAACTATAAATCTATTTCTAAGTATCTTTTAAAGATTTTTGGTCATAGGCCATAACAACCCAAATAGTCGTATACCTTTTTTATTAGTCTTTTGTAAACTTGGCGACATATGATCTCTATTAATATGTATGCTAAGACTTGAATTAATAATCAGCAATATATATCTATAAGTTGTTGTTTTGATCAACGAAGATTGGAGTTTGGAATCTCATTTTGCATAACATTGAGTAGAGTGAAATACGCTAGAAATCAGAGAAGGTAGGGCCCACTTCCTCGATTTCCCATTAACTAGCTATAGAATCAGTGTGTTGTGTAGTAATGATTTTTTTTTCAGTTTTAAATCTATTTTTGATCTTTAATTATTGTGCTAGCTTAAAAACATTCAATTTGTTGTTAATTATTATCAGATGTATTGGTGATTGATGTGTTTGTTTTAATATCATGCTACAGGTACATTTGATTTGGTAGACTACTTTGTAATCAAATTTAATCAATTTATTTGATGTTTTGTGTGAACTTGACTTGGAAGATTATTTTAGACAATGTTAATTGGAGTGCTTATTAATACGTGTAGACTTTATTTAGCACTTTACATTCCATCATTCATCTACTTCTGATAGTCTAGTTTTAGTAAGAATTATTATTTATGTTTTGTTGTTTAGTTTTAATCTACTTTTGTTACGAACTGTTTGGCCCAAGTTCTTGTTACACAGATGATAGGAAGTTTGAAAACCAGATTTCTGAACAAATGCAATTTGCATGTAGTTGCATCCATCCACACTTGGCTTTCTAGGTTCAACTCTTAGGAAAACAACCCCAATATCTTTCATAAATTCACGACCCCCAAATTGGCATCGAGGAGTAAACTAAGGAAACTTCAGAACTCTCAAGGATTGATTTAGACACATCTACCCAAATTAAGATAGAGTTACAAGGATATTTTTACCCATCATATCAACCATAATTTAATCCAATCATTTTGGTGTCATTGTTGTGGAAAGATATTAAAGGCCTGAAATCATAGCAAGTTGAGTTAGGACCATTACGTCAAGAGGAAAGCCTATACAATTGTCAACCTTGTTAAGGTTAATACTCATGATTTGTGCTACTATAAGTCATTTAGGTGCATGAACCATAGTAGGGATAGTAGAGGGAGATTTATTAGAAAAGAAAAGGGAAGTAGCTCACAACTCGAGAAACTTAAAAACAAATCAAAAACATCCATTGAGGGAACACAACTCAAAGAATCGTAAAATAGGCCAAAACCATCCATTGAAGGAAGTAGTTCAACATGAGAAAAATTGAAAACTAAATTGCAACCATTAGAGTTACCCAAACCTGATATCGAGAAGTGTGTTATTGAGTCTACTATTGTTGAGACGCCTGTAGGTACCCGTCTAGGGTCTTTTAAAGTATTGTGAAGAAAGGTTGAAAATTTCTTTTGGGAATCTTATGGGCTAGAAGCTAGTCCATTCTCATAAACCCAAGAGCCATTTAAAACCTACTTTACCCCTTGGGAATTAGACGTCATGGTTGATCTCAACAACAACAACAACAACAATGATGCAAGAGCATTATCCCACAATAACCTAATCACCTTTGAATTCCCTATCATGCATCCTAAAGAGGATGCTCCTATGAAAAATTTTCCTCACTCTGCTTTACTAGTTTTTCATGGTCTTTATGTGGAGGATCTTGACATGTTCTTATTTTAGTTTTATGTGTTGTGCCACATCTATGATTATCAGAGTGATGCGAAAAATCTCAAATTGTTCCTAGCCACATTAAAGGATGCAGCCATGTGTTGGTTCATGAACCTTAGGAATATTAAAACATGGGAAGTCATGAAGGAATTACTTTTGACCAAGTACCAGGAGTATTGTAAAACAAAAGAGGTGTGGGATGAAATATTTTTTATGACATAGAAATAAGACAAGTCCGTGGAAGATTATCACAACAAGGGCTAACTCCTAATGCTGTTAAAATGTTGTTTCTTAGAGGAATACAAGATGATACTATGGAAGCATTAAATTTAATAGGTAAAGGTAACATATCTAAAATAGACTTTGACAATATTTGTGACATTTGTAGGAACTATTCAAGGTCTTAACGCTTGGGAAAGAACTATCCAAGTAAGCCTTATGCTCCAGGTAATGCTCTAGGTATAAAAAAGCATGAAATAGGCAATTTACTTAAGGATCTTAAAATTGATTTGTTGAATCATATGGGTAAATAGATAGAAACTCTAGATACACCCGTAGGAAGCAAGAGGAAGCTGAAAAGGCCTTGGCCATGTTTTGTCCAACTTGTCACAAGAGACATAGTAGTGAAGATTTCCCTTACAATAGGAAAAACATTTCATCCTTAGAAGTCAGTAAAAGTTCTACCTTACAACCTCTTCCTATAGGTGTGCCTGATATGAAATATTCTGAGGAACCTGTCTACTACATGGCCCCTAGGCAACCTTTTCCACCTCGAGTAATGCACCCTTTCATGACAAATGATTCTCTTGCTTCGAGACCTAGCCAATCCAATTCTTTTTCTAATCAACCTAAATGGTATGGAGGTTGGAAACAACCCTCACCATACCCTCAATGGATGCCACAATATTAGTATGCTTCACAGCCATGGCAACATGCATGGAGGCCACAATTACCACAACCCACATCGTATCAACAACCATATCCATCACAACCACAATTTCCATATCCTCCCATGATCAACCCATACCAATAGCCACAACAATTTCTTCCACCCCTACCATCATCATCTACTCAGCTAACTAATCCCACACAACCACCGAAGCCTACACTAATGCCAGCCCAACCAAACCCAAATCCCAATAATAAGGAAACACAACCCATGTATAATAATCAGGCAATAGGTTACTGTACTTACCCTATAAATATAGTAGAATTAGATGGAGTTCAATTAAGATCAGGGAAGGCTTTTCAGTGGCCCACCATCACTAAAATTAATGAAGAACCTAAAATAGAGCCGATGAAAGAACCTCCCTTTACTGACCGATTTCAACCTGAACCACTACAAAGGGAAGTCTCTCAACCTAAATTTGATTTTGTCAATGAGTTACACAATGTTAACATCAAGATTCCTTTGTTGTATGTTATCAAGGAAATTCTCGTATTTACAAAAATAGTTTGGGATCTATGTACTTGGAAGCAAAAAAGAAGCAAGACCCAAAGACCGTCCAAGTTATTGAATAGTTGGAAGACCTTGTGCTTGGGAACATAACCATTCCTAAGTACTCTAATCTAGGGAGTCCTGTCATCAAGGTATCTATTGGTAAAGTTAGCATTCCTAACACCCTTGTTGATTTGGGCACTACAATTAATGTTATGACAAATGAAACAAAGGAAAGATTGTCACTAGAGGGACTTAGGCCTACTCCCACAGTTCTCCAAATGGTAGAATGATCTTTAGTCAAACCAGAGGGTATTATTGAAGATGTAGTCCTTTCTATTGATTCATGGGAATACCTGACTGACTTTATGGTTTTGCAGCCAAAGATTAAGCTAGGGGGATACCCCTTGATTTTGGGATGACCTTGGTTAGTAGCTACAGATGCATTCATCAATTGTCAGAAAGGAAAAATGGTCATTTCTAATGATGATCACACAAAACAATTGACTTTATACCCACCAACACAACCCTTGTTGGAGGCGAAGGATCCAGTGTGGGTTGATAGTGACTTAGATGAGTCATTTCCCATCTTGAAAATTGATCAAGATTTAGATATGGAAGAACCTACTGAGGATAATGTTCTTGTTAATTTTCTTCAGAATAGATATGCATCCAATGAATATTTTCAAAGCATGGTTCTTCATTCAGGTATAAATACTCCTTGTCCTTTTGGAAACTTTCCATTGGTAGGTAACTCACAATCTGTTCAACACTTTGTCACATTGCATTAGTTGCTACCTCATAATTGTCTATACAATTCTTTTTTATCTTATGGGAATTCTCACGATATGCCATCCACCTCCCAAGTACTAGCCATTAACTCACTTGCATAATCAAAAGCAATGAATTTTTTTCCTGTACACTCAATATTAATCCACATTTAACCACTGAGCAAATCCAAGATCTTATTGCCATGCTTAAAGCTAATAAAGATGCATTTTCTTGGGAATACCAAGATATGTGTGGCATTCATCTTGACACATGCACCCACCATATTTATATTGAAGAAGGTAATCATCTAGTTAGGCAACCACAACGACAACTCAATCCAGTCTTGCGGGAAATAGTTAAAGAGGAGTTACAAAAGCTATTAAATGTTGGGTTTATATATCCTATTTTAGATAGTCAGTGGGTCTCTCCTCTAGTTGTGGTTCCCGATAAAAATGGTAAGTGGAGAATTTATGTTTATTATAGAGCACTAAATAAAGCTACTAAAAAGGATCACTTTCCATTGCCATTTATTGATCAAGTGTTGGACACTCTTGCAGGTAAAAAGTTCTTTTCTTTTCTGGATGGGTTTGATGGCTACAACTAGATTTGTATAGTGCCTGAGGACCAAGACAAGACTACTTTCACTTGTCCTTGGGGCACTTTTTCTTATAAAATTTTTCCATTCGGTTTATGTAATACCCCTACCACTTTTCAAAGGGTAGTTTTGAGAATTTTTGTGATCTTGTAAATGATTGTGTTGAGGTGTATATGGATGATTTTACTATCCATGACAATACTTATGGAGAAGCTAAAACAATTTTAGAAAAGGTACTTAGACGTTGTATGGATACTAATTTATCATTAATTAATGAAAAGTGACATATGCTTATGATAGAAGGGATAATACTTGGTCATTATATTTCTTCTAAGAGTATTCAAGTCGATCCCAAAAAGATATAGATCATTCAAGACTTGCTTGCACCCACTAGCCAAAAGGATGTACGTAGTTTTCTAGGCCATGTAGGGTACTATAGGAGGTTTATCCAAAATTTTAGTAAGATTTCCTCACCCTTGTTTGCTTTGTTAGAAAAAGATGTCATTTTTTCTTGGACACCAGAATGTTAAGAAGCATTCAAAACCATTAAGAACAAGGTTGTAATGACACTAGTACTCAGAGGTCTGAACTAGGAACTACCTTTTCATATTCACACTGATGCCTTAGATTATTCCCTAGGGGTTGTCCTTGGATAAAAATAACATAATATCTTTTAATCCATTTACTACATCAAAAATAATTTCACAAGAGCTGAGGTAAATTATATGGTAATTGAAAAGGAGTTTTTAGCTACTATTTATGCAATCAATAAGTTTTGTCATTATATTATTGGATATAAAGTGTTTGTTCATACTGATCATTCTATAATTCAATTTCTAATGAATAAACCTGTTGTAATTGATAGAGTTATTAGATGGTTAATTTTGCTTCAAGAATTTGATATTAGTATACTTGATAAGCCTGGTTGTGAGAATGTGGTTGCAAAATTTTTGTCCAAGTTACAACAATAAGATGTTGAACCAGTTCTAGTTGATGACACCTTTCCAGATGAACATCTCTTTGCTATATTAGTAAAGATCCTATGGTATGCTGGCATGGAAAACTACTTGGTTACTTGCAAGTTCCCACCTCATTTCTCTATGAGGGAATGTTGAAAGCTAGTCAGACTCAATGGTGATTATACGTGGATCAATGGATTGCTCTTTTGTCATGTCCTTGATAATATCATGTACCAATGTGTGCCCAAGGATGATGTCTTTGACATACTTTCGCATGCCACACAGAACCTTGCAGAGGACATTTCACTACTTAGAGGACTACTTAGAAGATCTTAACTAATGGCTACTATTGGCCTACACTTCACAAGGATTGTAAATGTTGCATTCAACATTGCAATAAATGTTAGTGTATGGGCCGCCCCATGCAGTCAAATGAAATTCCTCTACATCCTCAATTGTCCATTGATCCTTTTAAAAAATGGGGACTTGAATTTGTTGGACATGTCAACCTGTCGTCTCAAAACAAGGAATATATCCTTCTGTGTACAAATTATTTAACCAAATAGGTTGAAGTTGTTGCTTTGAAGCATGTTAGGGACACCAAGGTAGCTGAATTCGTCTATTTCAAATCTTTACCTGATTTGGTGTTTTGTGTGAAATAGTTAGGGATCAAGGTCCATAGTTTACATCTAACCTCATTTCTGCTTTTGTTCATGAATATGAGATTCAAAATCACAAGTATTCACCTTACCACCCTCAGGCCAATGGCCAGGTTGAAGTCACCAATCGATAACTTGAGAATATTCTTACCAAGACAATTTACATCCATAAAAAAGATTGGGCTACATGACTTCCTAAAGTCATGTGGGCCTACCGCACTACATTGAAAGTCACCACTAGTTTGACACCTTACAAGCTTGTCTATGGTAAGAGAGTTGTTCTCCTTATTGAGTTTGAGGTAAAAACTCTTTGCATCATGCTCCAGATGGGTATTCACTCATTGGATGAACTTTTTCAACAAGCGCTCTTCAACACAGAGATTGTCTAGAACTAGCATGCTCTCTAGCATAATCATTTCATTCGATAATGGTCATTTCAACCAGGCAATTGAGAACTCTTGTATGACTCCTATTTCTAGGATTTTAAGGGAAAGTTCCACACCCGGTGGTTCGGGCCTTATGAAATTGAGATGGTTTATGACAATGGGGCAGTCAAGCTTCACATGGTGGACTCTGATCACATGGATTTAGTTGTCAACGGTCACTGGTTGAAGTTGTACAAAAGGCCTCTCTCAAGGGAAGAGTTTGTCTTGAATTTTCCTAAGGAACTCCATCTGCTTGATAGGGTTTATGTGGCCTCTCCCAGTACCTTTTAGGTGCTCTTCGAAATATTTTTAAATATTAAAAAAAATGCAATAAAAGATCCAACAATGAAAACCTTAGGGCGTTGTTGGCCAGTTAACGCTTGAAAATCGGTCTCCAGCGAGCGTTAACTGCTAAATAAATCTTAGGGGTGAATATCAATTTCTCAAAGCCTCTAGGCAATGATAGGGTGAAAATTGAGTTGTTAGCGACCTATCATCGAGTAGAAAAAAAACCCAAACCAAATTTCTTGTCACTTCAGTGATAGGGACTGCTTTATACATTCCACAACCCTTGTTTTTCTTTCGTCTTTGGTATGCACAGGGAAGGTTTTTCATTCTTCGCTACTTAAGGGAAACTTTTGGACATCTGGATTTTCTTTTCCACAGGTATATCACCTTCCTGCGAGCTTCATTTAGCCTGGTTATTTTAGAACTCGGTTCTTATCATTTTGTGGATAGGAGCTCCGAGTCAGCTCATTTTGCAGAACATTACTCATTGTTGTTTGTCTACTTATGTTTGTGGCTCTTTCACCTCCTTCCTAGTATTGCTACTAGCTTGCACATTTTGAGGTCTTTTCATGCTTCCATCTAGGCACTCCATCATTTTAGGTTACACTTCCTTTGTCGTTGATCTCATGGTCTATCTACATACTAATGTCATTTACTTGCCTGACCTTGCTCATTCCTGACCTTCATTTTCCACATGGCGATATGAAATTTATAATACACCATTCTCCATACCCATCCACTTGGGAAGTGGATTTGATGACGTGCTTTATCGATTCATCATTCTCATCATCACTATGCATTGCCTTACTTTTAGTTATGTCACTGCTCTGCTAGCATCTTCACGTCTGCACCATGTGATTTGATCGATTCCCTCTTCTATTTTTCTAGTTCTTCGTGCCTCCACCTCCATGTCACCTTCCATACACATGATGGTTTGGTATTCGTATATTTCAATTTTATATTTTTCTTTGTTGTTTAGTTTATATCTTCTATTTTCTTTAATAAATTGTGACGTGTCCCATGGACGGGCCACATGCTTACCTACGGGGGAAACTGTCCAATCATATCTATCCTATATCTGGGAACTTTCAAATCATACACATACCATATGTTGCCATATTCATTTCACCTTTCTTTTCTACCCATTCTATCTTCATTTTTTGAGAAGCCCTATTTATTTGACACACTAAAAATCTTTATTATTTGGCCTTGATCATTTCATAATATTATTACCTTGACATTCCTTATGTAGATCGTAGCCCGCCATAATTACCATTTTAAACTATCGTCTAAATTTAGTTAACGATTTTCCATTTTTACCTATTATCCAAAAATTGTTCTAAACTGTTCCCAACATCTTTCCCTTACTAGTGGCAATTTACTCAATCAACTAATAGATTTTGTTTGCACACTATTCCAAGTTGAATAAAGTGCCTTATTCTAGTTTGAAACAAAACTCCTAGTAACATTATGGCAGAACATAGGAACGAATTTGATCCCATAACTATGGATGAATTGAGGGTTTTGGCAATGGCTAAAGCATATAAAATATTTAAGCAAGCAGGGTGGGATGCGTACTTCAGAAGATTGAGAGGGTATGATGAGAAACTGGCACGCGAATTTGTAATGACATGTCACAACAAATGAGCATGGGTTTGTGGTTTAGAAATTCCTATTTTTATTAAGGCTATAGTAGATGTCACTAGGTTGTCGCTAAAAGGGAAAAATTACTTCCTTGCTAACTCAATGCAGGTGAAAGATCTTAAGCACCTTCACAAGAAGTTTTTGCAACATGGGGAGTTAGTTGAAGTAGTCACTAGACAAGGCATGAAGCTAGCCTCACTTTCACCATCTTGAAATGATGCGGTGAAGTTTATCATCTAGTACATAACTTGTGAAGGAAGGTATGTGTACGGATATGCTAAACAAATTTGGCTCATGACACATTTGTGATTGGGTTTTCTTGTGAACCTTCCTTTCTTTTTGTATTCTTCTATAATGAAAATGAGAAAAGCAGTCCAAAAGGGTAGCAAGAATTCATTAGCCCATCATGGACTTATCAAATTGTTAATTGTGAGGGAGTTAAAGAAGTTCTCTTCTCCAAGGGATTGGGATTCATTTGTTGTAGATGATACCCAGAAAAATCTATGGAGGAAGACCTCCCTAACACCTCATAACACTTTGTGGAAGAGGGCTCCCCAAGGCGAAAAAAATCTCCTGTTAATTCTGAGGAAGAAGGGTATAGTGATGCAAATTCAAATGAAGGTAGTAAAAATCAAACCCCTTTTGATGCACCTAATGAGGGTTCTGAGTTAGGGGATTTCCCTAGTAGTTCAAAGAAAAAGGCTAAACAAACCCTAGGGTCAAGTAGTAAGCGGGTCAAGAGTTCAAGTGTTAAATGGGAAAATGTTAATACTGTTGAAACTACTACACTTGACTCTAGGGGTAAGAGGAAATTACATAGTGGGTCGACCTCAACTATTGTCTCAAAAATTTCTCAAGATAAGAAACAATCACCAATTGTTCCAATGGACAAGCTAGCAAATTTAGCCAATGTAGCTAGTAATGTTTTGAGCCCTAAGAAAACTAATGAAGTTGGTGACTTAACAATTCTAGCCACAGTCTTCTTAAAAACTAGAAGAACAGAGGCAATCTCTAGGGAATTAAGGAGGAGTAAAAGAAGGAAGACAGAGGAAGAATCTAGGGCCGCTCCAATAGATCAAAAGAAGCCTGAATAAGACCCTGAAATGACTCCACAAAATTCTCCAATTTCAAAAGAAATCCCAGTTGCTAAAGAGGGTATTCATGGTGAGAACATCGTTCAGGTTGAGCCTATGTCAATTGAGCAAGCAGGTGATGACAACCTAGGGAATTTTGAAGAACAAGAAATTGGTGAATTTGAAACCCCTCATACTGACAATCAAGAAGCAGAGCAAGAATCATAAGAGGAAAGAGTGAAAGAGGAAAATGAGTTGGTTGAGCAAGAATAGGAAAATGTTGAGATTCCTCACAATGAACAAGAAGAAGAACAAGAATTAGAGGTAGAGGGAGAATGTGAGGAGAATCATTTGTTAACCAATGATGAAATTCGTGACATGCAAAATCTGGTGACCAAATTAACTGATGAGAATGAAGCTCTACAAAAGAAATTCTGAGATGCAGGGTTCCTTAATTCTTCATAGGAAGCAGAGATTGATTAGTTTAAAGTAGCCCTTGAGCAAGAAAAAATTGTCAATGCTTCTCTTATTCCCATTCATGAGCATAAAGATCAAATGTGTGCACTGAAACAGTTGTGGGTTAAAGAGATTTCTAGTACAATGCAAAAGGTATCCAGTTTGTGTCCTATATCCCTTTGCATGAGGCCATGCAAAACCCTAAGTTGGGGGGAAATGATGAGGGATAAATGTGTCTTTATTTTTACCTCTTTGTTTACCTTTTACCCTTTCATTCCTATAGAGTTCCTTGGAGTTCCTATCACTACTTGTTAATGAAGTAGGGATATTTAATAAAATGCAAAGAGAAGATAAAAAATTGTGGATTTATCAAAACCTTTAATTATTTACTAATTATCCTTATTACTATGAAAAATAGGGGATGATTAGGTGGATGGTGCATGGAATCAAGGGGAGCATTGGTGGAATGAGGAAAAAATCATCTCATGAGTCATGTGTCACTTTTGATTAAGTTCAGTCTAAGTTGTTTTGTTTTGGAAAAGTGTTAACACTATAAATATATTTCTAAGTAGCTTTCAAAGGTTGTTGGCCATAGGCCATAACAACCCAAAGATTCATATACCTTTTTTATTAGTCTTTTGTAAACTCAGTGACATATGATCTCTATATATATGTTTACTAGGACTTGAATTAATAATTGGTAATATATATTTGTAAGTTGTTTTGATTCAAAGAAGATTGGAGTTTGGAATCTTGTTTTACATATACATTGAGTAGAGTGAAATAATCTTTCATTTCATCACTAGAAATTAGAGAAGGTAGGGCCCACTTCCTTGATTGCCCATAGACTAGCTGTAGAACTAGTCTGATGTGGGGTAATGAGACTTTTTCAGTTTTAAATATTTTTTGATCTTTAATTATTGTGCTAGCTTAAAAACATTCAATGTGTTGTTAATTATTATTGGATGTATTGGTGATTGATGCATTTTTTTAATATCGTGCTATAGGTACATTTGATTTAGCAGACTACTTTGTAATCAAATTTAATCAATGTATTTGTTGTTCTATGTGAACTTGACTTGGTAGATTATTTCAGATAGTGTTAATTGGAGTGTTTATTAATACGTGTAGACTTTATTTAGCACTTTACTTTTCAAAATTCATCTGCTTATGATAGTATATTTTCAGTAAGAATTATTATTTTTGTTTTATTGTTTAGTTTTAATCTGATTTTGTTATGAGTTGTTTGGCCTAGGTTCCTGTCACACAGGTGACATGAAGTATGAAAACCAAATTTCTGAACAAATGCAATTTGTGTGTAGTTGCATCCATCCACACTTGGATTTCTAGGTTAAGCCCTTAGGAAAATAGACCCAATATCTTTCACAAGTTCACGACCCTGAATTGACATCGAGGAGTAAACTGAGGAAACTTCGAAACTCTCAAGGATTAATTCAGACCCATCTATCCAAATTAAGATAGAATTACAAGGATAGTTTTACCCATCATATCAACCATAGTTTAATCCAATAATTTTGGAGTTATTGATGGGGAAAGATATTAAAGGCCTAAAATCATAGCAAGTTGATTTAGAACCAGTACATTAAGAGGAAAGCCTATACGATTGTTGACCTTGTTAAGGTTAATACTCTTGATTTGTTCTACTATAAGTCATTTAGGTGCATAAATCATAGTAGGGATTGTAGAGGGAGATTTATTAGAAAAGAAAAGGGAAGTATTTCATAACTCAAGAAACATAAAAACAAATAAAAAACATTCATTGAGGGAACACAACTCGAAGAATTACAAAATAGGTCAAAGCCATCTATTGAAGGAAGTAGTTGAACACAAGAAAAATTGAAAACTAAATTGCAAACATTAGAGTTGCCCAAACCTAATATTGAGAAGTGTGTTACTGAGTCCACTATTGTTGAGACACCTACAGGTACCCGTCTAGGGTCTTCCAAAGTATTGCGAAGAAAGGTTGAAAATTTCTTTCAAGAATCTTATGGGTCGGAAGCTGGTCCATTCTTAGAAACCCAAGAGCCATTTAAAACCTACTTTACCCCTTGGGCATTAGATGTCATGGCTGATCCCAACAACAACAACAAAAACAACAATGATGCGAGAGAATTATTCCACAACAACCTGATCACCTTTGAATTCCCCATTACGAATCCTAAAGAGGATGCTCCTATGAAAAACATTCCTCACTCTACTTTACTAGTTTTTCATGGTCTTTCTATGGAGGATCCTGACATGTTCTTATTTGAGTTTGATATGTTGTGCCACAACTATGATTATCAGAGTGATGTGCAGAAGCTCAAATTGTTCCCAACCACATTAACGGATGCAACCATGTGTTGGTTCATGAACCTCACGAATATTAGAACATGGGAAGTCATGAAGGAAATATTTTTGACCAAGTACCAGGAATATTGTAAAACAAAAGAGGTGTGGGACAAAATCTTCCATATGACACAAAAAGAAGATGAGTCCATGGAAGATTACCTTGAACACTTCATGTTCGGTTTTCAACAATCATGACAACAAGGGCTAACTCCTGATGTTGTTAAAATGTTTTTTCTTAGAGGAATAAGAGATGATACTATGGAAGCATTAAATTTAATAGGTGAAGGGAACATATCTTAAATGGACTTTGACGATATTTGTGACATTTGCAGGAACTATTCAAGGTCTCAGCGCTTGGGAAGGAACTATCCAAGTAAGCCTTATGCTCTAGGTATAACAAAGCATGAAATAGGTAATTTACTTGAGGATCTTAAAAACTGATTTGTTGAATCATATGGGTAAATAGATAGACACTCTATACACCCGTAGGAAGCAAGACGAAGCCAAAAAGGCCTTGGTCGTGTTTTGTCCAACTTGTCACAAGAGACATAGTAGTGAAGACTGCCCTTACAATATTTGGAAAATATACTCTAATGGTTTCAAATATTATCCATGAAACGTTACCAAAATTTAAGCAGTGAAAGGAATGAACCATTACTAAATGAGAAAAATTTACAAGTTAATCACATTGGTGGGCATGGATTTATGAAGGGTACTTTAGTTGATTTAATTTGTGTAATTTTAATCTACAAGAGTTGTAGTACTTTGAATCTGTGATTAACTTATAGATTCAAATCTATAAGAGTCATAATACACAAAAAACAAGATCAATTTGTTTACACTTTGAATCTACTTTCGAATATACAAGATTCATAGTACTTCAAATCTACTTTGAGTGAGTTATAACATGCCCGCATTATGTGATTTGGCATAATTCTATTGCCTTATAATGCACTTGCATTATGTCAAAGAAATCCTAATGCAAGCATGTTATAATGCGCTCACATTATGCTCTATTCAAGTTTTTATTGTACGTATGTATATATAATGTATGTATGTATGTATGTATATATGTATGCATGCATGTATCCATGTATGTATGTATGTACGCATGAATGTGTGTACATGCATGCATGTATATATGTAAATATGTATGTAGTATGTATGTGTGTATGTATGTATGTATGTATGCATGTATGGGTTTACAATTTAGGGTATAAGGTTAAGGGCATAGGGTTGAGGGTATAAGGTATAGGGTTGGGGGTTGATAGTGTAGGGTTTAGGATTGAGGGTATAGGGTATAGGGTTGAGGGATAATGTTGTTGGAATTATGGAGCCATGCAACATGAGCATGAAGTTCAAATGATTTGTGTTGGTTGTTCCTATGTTGTCATTGATGTCAACATGGTGACAACTGTACAAAAAGTTTACTTAGTTTATTAGAACTTGTTCTCTACTGGTAGTGTTCTTTTGAGATGAACTAGTGTGTTGGTTTTTGAGTCTATAATTCACTGTAAGAAAAGATGACTCTAATCTCTTAACCATGTTATCATGTCTCATTCAAATAGCTATATCTTGGATCTTGAGAAGTTTTGGGTTGTGAGCAGAAACTTATGACTGACAAAGGTTAGCTTTGTATTTTACTGTTGTTCTCTACTCAACATATCAGTGTGGGAGACTTTGTATTTTCTTAAGTAGAACATTCTAATGTTGTGGTTCTGATGGTAGTCCCTATAATGGTACAGTATGATGAGAAATTAATGTTATCTCAGATCTGGAAGGTGTTTGCTTTGAGGATTGTATGTTGGTTTAGATTTTTCTATGAATTGAGTTATAGTATTGGTTGACCTAACGTATGTAATATTCTAAGGAGACTAGTTATACTTTATGGATGTTAGCCGATTTGATATAATGCACTACATGGGAAAAAATGTTTTAGATCATATATGGTGCCGACAAGAGTGTTTTGATTATTTTGCTTTCATCTAATTAGGCTGACCTAATTGATGAATGGGATATACTTGCATATATAATATTTTTTGAAGGAAGAAGGTGTGTGTGGAAGAGAGGAGTTGTGGTGTAGTGGAGTGCGAAAAGGATTAAGGGATATGTGAGGATCCAAGCCTAAATGTTTTATTAGTTGAGGATCATAACAAAATTTTTGAGTGACTATTGTGTGTGGCAGTAATTCTTATTCAAAGCTTCATTGTAATTGAACCTTGCACATTGAAGGTGTATTCTATCAGTTCACACTCTTGGCAGTGAGCCACAATCTTTGTATCTTGGTTGTTAGCCATCTTTTGTATTCAAGTTGTGAGCCTTCCAAGGATAGCGAGTCTTGGTAGTGAGCCCTAGAATATCTTGTATCAGAATAAATATATTGTGAGTTAACCCTCACCATGGTTTTTCCCTCTTTGGGTTTTCCATGTAAAAATATGGTGTTTGTGTGTGTTGTTGCATTAAATTGTTTCTATGTTCTCTCTTGCTAATTCAGTCTAATTTGTGGTAATGTTTGGATGGATTTTATTTGAATGGTTTTATGGAATACTGATTCACCCCCCCTATCAGTATTCCAAATGTTCAATAACTGGTATCAGAGCTTGGTTCCTTTGAAGAAGCCTAACAGCTTGAGGAAGGTCCCATAATTTGAACATAAGAAATTTTTTCCTCCAAAAGAGATCTTTGTTGGATATTCAAAAGAAATTGAAGATTTGAAGGACAAGTTGATGAAATTGAATGAGTACATTGAAAAATTGTAAAGTATGTTGAGATTATGGATGCATAGGGTCCCTAAAGCTGTAGTCTTCAATGGAGGGCCTTTTCCAAGAAAGATATTCAACCAAACAGAAAGTATTGCAACTAGGCATGCACAATAGAGATTCTATATTGATCTACATTATGAGATCGAAAGATTACAAATGTACAAGTTGCCTGATTATATAGGCAAGAGAGAAAACCTAATATATATGAGATGTTTCCATGTGTCATGATCTAACAACATGTGACAACATGTGAACCCTATCTAGAAAATTATTAAATGTTGAGATAAGTTCTAGAAGGACAACTCATATTCTAGAAGGAATCTTATCCCTACAAACAAGGAAGGGGACATAACCCCATTATTAAATGATTTATTAAAATGCAACCTAGGACTAAATGATATATGACCTAAGTTAACTTATGCTAGTGTAATAATTAATTTAATTACACTAACAAAGTAAATGTGAAGAAGCATGTGATCTACTAGATAAGGTAGATGAAACTATCTCTAGTCTGTTACATCAATTGGAAGAAGCGAAAAGAGTTGAAGACTATCAACAAGTTGAAATTCAAGAGAAATCAAATGAATGTGTTAAATTTAAGCAAGAAGCAAAAATTTTGAGAGCATATCTAGAAAAGGAAAGAAGTTTTGAAAGATAGGCTCTATAATGCTTGATGAGTTGATTACTTCTTAGAGACTGGAAATGGATAAAAGTGGTTTAGGGTTTGAAGAATGTCAGAATTCAAAAGCGAAGCAACATTGTGATAAGAAGACTCAATGCAAAGATGAATGAATCAAGATCTTAAGAAGCAATTCCATAAGAACTCCCATTAAACAACCTAATGCTAAGAGGTATTTTTTCAATGGTGTTTTTCATTCCTACAAGAAATTTGGTCGTAAGGTGAAGGACTATAAAAGTAGAATGAATGATACCTTGTCATTCTCTAACAAATCATTTAAGTGCAAGAAGGTTGGACATAAAGCTAATCAGTGTGAAAATAGATTGAATAAGAGAAAGAATGGAAGGAAGAATGTTGTTTGTCATAAGTACAACAATCCAGAACATCCTACTAATAACTGTAGAAGGAGAAAAGATAACTATCCGGTAAAGAAGCATGGACAAATCATTGATCCAAAAGAAGTCATAAAGGAGATGAAAAAGATTTGGAAAAGGGAAGGAGAATTCAAGAAATTTGAATTAGAATCATCAGTCTTATCAGTGCTGACTTGTGGTGCAGATACACCCGTCAATTTTTTATTCTAACAATGACTAAGGGGGATCAATTATCAAAAAAATTAATAAACCCCCTCATCGGTACTTATGTCACATCATGGCAGAAGTACATTTAATGTGGTAACGAATTTAAGGAATTTTTCAGTTGCATGAGTGAAGAATGAAGTTTGTAGAATTTGTGAGAATGGAGGCTCACACAATTCTTGAGGTGATCTATCTACAATTTGAAGCATTTATTGCAAAAGTGTTCAAAATGAAAGAAATAAATTTAGATATTTCAAGAGGCATATGTATTTTCAGAGAAGCATGCAAAGGAAGTTTAGAGAATCAAGTGCAATTCAGTGTTGCAAGGTTTGAAGGGAAAAAGAGGTTGAAATGGATTCAAGCATGCTTTGGAAGTTGGATATCTATCTATTCCTTGTTTGCAATTACAAAGGTATTCTTGCTTGCACAATATTTCACTTTTATTGCTATGGATAATTCAAAGGTTGTAAATAGTTTAGGTATAGAATATAAGTCAATTTGAGGAAATATTTGAAAAATATATCGGAAGAGTTAGTTGGTGCATTTTCTTGCATTCCTCCTAGAGTTTTTCCTATAGAAGATATCTATGCATACATCTATAGTAAGATAGAGGAAATTCCACCAATTTAGTTAAGTGTTCTATGGATGAATGAATTGGATGGAAACCTTGATGCCTACAAAGTGTTGGTTGAGAAGAAATTGGATGTTTGGAAAAAATCCCCCTTGTTTGAGTTTGACAGGAAGTATATTCAAATAGTTTTGAGCAGAATTCATAATGAATCTTTGTGGATTGATGAGGCACATTTGATTACTAGAGAAGCAATCAGAGATGTAACTAGTTTGTGTTCCTCTAGACCAGTTCCCAAATGGAAGGTTGTAAATGATCAAGAGATAATTGAGGTGATTGGTGCAACCCTCGAAGGAAAAGAGCTTATTTTGAGAACAATTGAAGATCTGGTCATCAGGTATGCTGCAATGGTTATTGGACATAAAATTTGTCTACCTAGCAATGACCTCATAGTGTCTAATATTGTTGTACACATTGCTATTGATATGGTTAGAAGAGGTATGGATTATGACCTATTTGAACTACTTCAAGTATATTTGTTGAAGAACTTAAAGGAAATTAAGAAGAGCAAGAAGAGTACATTCCAGTATGGAAATTTTATTATCTGCTTACTCTTTTACTTCTTGAAAGAATTACCTATAATAGGAAAGATAGAATGAAAAAATACATATTTCCCATCAGATTAGAAATTTCATGATAAATATTAGAAATTTGGATGCTCAAGAGACTGCCCTTGCTACATTCTTTGGAAATTTTCAAATGAGGATGAGTAAAAGATTAAGGATTCTTGGAAGTGTTACTGAAAGGTACTTTGAAAACATCAATTTCCTAGTTTCTACAAATTTCTGTCATATGGCAACAGTTGAATCAAGGTTGGTATGGATATCTGAGTTAGATTATGAAGTGTTAAGAGGCTAAGATTTATCACTATGCAAGAATTCTTTTGGAAATCCCTAGGAATCCCAATGCAAAAGGTACATCTGGTAGTGCAACCAAAACAAGGAAGAAGAGAAAGAGTGTTGTCAAATGAGAAGTTGTAGAAGGAAGTGAATCTGAGAGACCTCAACACGAGCATGAAAAAATAAGCATTGAAGGAGCCTTGGAAGAAATGCAGAAGGTTATTCCTAGTGCAAACTTTGACTCATCTATTTCAGTTGTAGAAAATCTAATAAACATGATTGATTCTTTGAAATTCTATATCTCCATACTAGAAATGCATGTTGGAATTAGGTCTTTGAAGAAAATCTAGAAGATATCAAAAGGAATTGTACAAATGCACATCGTTGAGTAATGAAGGAATTGGAGAGTACAATTTTGTGAGGAAGAGGCTTAGGAACTACTTTCCTTTTGCCTAAATTGGTTTGGCAGTACACTAAACATAAGAGATGAGATAAGGTATAGTGAAACTAGGATAAGCACTCAAGCAGATAAATACAGATTGGCAGAAGATAGAGATAATCAGAGGTGGTCCTACATTGTGCAGATTCAAGGCAAATTCTTTTCTCTATAGGACCAAAGAAAAAAAGTGATTAAGAAATTTGTGGCACTTAGAGACATGGTTAAACTCAAGCAAATTTTGGTATCTTGTGCTCTCGATAGTATTGTTAGCTTATCAAAGATTAATCTTAGTCCCAATAATTTAGTAAATGGTATAGAGTCCTTGACTAAGCTTGAAATAATACACAAGACTCTTGTAAGTGCAAAAGGTACATGGGAAGAAGGAAAATCCTTATGAAGGGAACCTTGGAGAATCTTAAAGGTTCCTCTTCTTCAAGTTAATCCAACTATTTTGTGTTCATATCCTTTTTGGTTAAGTCTTAATGCATATATACATATACTAGACCCCATCCTTTTCCAATGATGTCAAGGGGGAGAGATAGAGATAGGAAGAGGAAAGACATTTTTTAGATGAACAGTCTTGATAGGGGGAGTGTTCAGTTGCCTTATATTGAAAATTGTTGTTGGCATGCATGTTACCATCAATGCCAAAGGGGGAGATTGTTGGAATTATAGATTCGTACAACATGAGCATGAATTTCAGATGATTTTTGTTGGTTATTCTTGTGTTTTCATTGATGTCAACATGGTGACAACTATACGAAAAGCCTACTCAGTTTACTTGAAGTTGTTCTCTACCTATAGTGTTCTTTTAAGATAAACCAGTGCATTGGTTTTTGAGTCCATAATTCATTGTAAGAAAAGATGACTCTAGTCTCTTAATCATGTTATCATGTCTCATTTAGAAAACTATATCCTAGATCTTGAGAAGTTTTGGGTTGTGAGCATAAAGTTACCACTAACAAAATTTAGCCTTGTATTTTATTGTTGTTCTCTGCTCAGCATATCAATGTGGGAGATTCCACGTTTTCTTAACTAGAACATTCTAATGTTTTGGTTTTGATGGTAGTCTCTATGATGGTTGTATGATGAGAAATTAATATTATCTTAGATCTAGAAGGTGTTTTCTTTGAGGATTGTATGTTGGTTTGGAGTTTTCTATGAATTGAGTTCTATTCTTGGTCGACTTAATGTATGCAATATACTAAGGAGACTAGTTATACTTTATGGATGTTAGTCGACTTGATATAATGCACTACATGGACAAAAATGTTTTAAATCATATATGGTGTCGACAAGAGTGTTTTGATTATTTTGCTTTCATCTAATTAGGCTGACCTAATTGATGAATGGGATATACTTGCATATATATAAGATTATTTGAAGGAAGGTGTGTGTGGAAGAGAGGAGTTGTGGTGTAGTGGAGTGCAAAAAGGATTAAGTGATATGTGAAGATCTGAGCCTAAATGCTTTATCAGTTGAAGATCATAACAAAATTGTTGAGTGATTGTTGTGTGTGGAAGTTCTTATTCATAGCTTCATTGGAACTGAACAATGCACATTGAAGGTGTATTCTATCAATTCACACTCTTGGCAGTGAGCCACAATCTTTGTATCTTGGTGGTTATCCATCTTTTGTATTCAGGATATGAGCCTTTCAAGGACAGTGAGTCCTGGCAATGAGCCTTGTAATATCTTGTATCCAGATATAATATATTATGAGTTAACCCTCACCGTGATTTTTCCGTCTTTGGGTTTTCCATGTAAAAATCCTTGTGTTCATGTGTGTTGTTGAATTAAATTATTTGTATGTTCTCTCTTGTTGATTCAGTCAGATTTGTGGTAATGTTTGGAGGGATTTTATTTGAATTGTTTTATAGAATACTAATTCACCCCCCTCTCATTATTTTGGATGTTCAAAAATTGTTCAGGGTTGAGGGTATAAGATTAAGTGTATAGGATATAGGAATCAAGTCTTAGGATATTAGGTAATGAGGGTATTGGGTTTACAATTGAGGGTAGAAGGCATCTATTTAGGGTTGAGGGTTTAGGGTATAGGGTTTTGGCTTTAAGGTTGATGTATGGAATTTAGGGTTGAGGGTTTAGCGTATAGGATTTAGTTCCTACGATTGAGGGATAGTGTTTAGGGTTGAGGGTAATAGGATTTGGTGTATAGGGTATAGGGCTTAGGGTTGAGGATATTGGGTACAGGGTTGAGGGTATTGGGTTTACAGTTTCAAGGGTATAAAGTATCTATTTAGGGTTTATGCTATAAGGTATATGCTTTAGGGTTGAGGGTATAGGGTTTAGGCTTTAGGCTTTAGGGTTAAGGGTTTAGGGTTTAGGCTATAGGGTTGACAATATTGGGTGTAAGGTATAGGCTTTAAGGTTAAGGGTATTGGGTATAGGGTATATGGTTAAAGGTTTTAGGTATAGGGTATAGGATTTATGGTTTAGGGCATAAGTTATAGGGTTTGGGGTTGAGGGTGTAGGGTTTAAGGTTTAAGGAATAGGTTTGAGGGTTGAGGGTTGAGGGATAATGTTCATGGTCGAGGGTTTAGGGTTAATTGTATAGGGTATAGGGATTAGGATTGAGGATATTGGGTATAGGGTTGAAGGTTTTGGGTTTACAGTTGAGGGTATAAGGTATCTATTTAGGGTTGAGGGTTTAGGGTATAACATTTAGGGTATAAGGTTGAGGTATAGGCTTTAGGGTATAGGGTTGAGGGTTGTGGGTGTAGGGTGTATGGTTTGAATAAAGGGTATAGGTTTGAGGGATAATGTTCAAGGTTGAGGGTATATGGTTAAGTGTATAGGGTATAGGGTATAGGGGTTAGGGTTTAGGATATTGGGTATAGGGTTGAGGGTATTGGTTTTATAGTTGAGGGTAGAAGGTATCTATTTAAGGTTGAGGGTATAGGGTTTAGGGTATACAGTTAAGGGTATAGGGTATAGGGTATAGGGTGTAGGGTAAAGGGTTAAGGGTTGAGGGTTGAGGTTTTGAGATGTAGTGTTTAGGTTTGAGGGTATAGGGTTGAGGGATAGTGTTCAAGGTTGAGGGTATAGGGTTAAGTGTATATGGTATAGGGCTTAGGTTTGAGGATATTGGGTATAGGGTTGAGGGTATTGGGTTCATGATTGAGGGTATAAGGCATTTATTTAGGGTTGAGGATTTAGGGTATAAGGTTTAGGATTTAGGGTTTAGGGTATAGGGATGAGGATATAAGGTATTTATTTAGGGTTGAGGATTTTGGGTATAAGATTTAGGGTTTAAGGTTGAGGATTTAGGGTTTAGGGTATAGGGATGAGGGTATAAGGTATATGGTTGAGGGTTTAGGGTTGATGGTCGATGGTATAGGGTTGATGGATAATGTTGAATGTTGAGGGTATAGGGTTAAGTGTATAAGGTATAAGGATTAGGATTTTAGTTATTGGGTTAGGGTTCAAGGTATTGATTTATGGTTGAGGGTATAAGGTATCAATTTAGGGTTGAGGGTATAGATTATAAGGTTTAGTGTATAAGATTGAGGGTATGGGGTTGAGGGTTAAGGGTTTAGGGTTTAAGGTATAGGGTTGAGGGTTAAGGGATAGTGTTTAGGGTTGAGGGTATTGGGTTTATAGTTGAGGATAGAAGGTATCTATTTAGGGTTGAGGGTATATGTAACAAGCCCAATGTTTTACCCTTCGATTTTACCTAAGTTTAAATCCACTTGTGAATAGTTCATGTTTACCAACATAAAGCAAAAAAAAATCTTTTATAATTCAAATAACAAGATGCACATTTGAAATAAACCCATTTCAAACTCCCATTACATTTATAAAGAAACATTACATAATCCAAGTAACAATTTCATATTGCATAATCCCATGTTTTGATAATATTTTTCCAATTACAATTTACATAAAGATAGAGATACATGAATACATACATAGCTTCCAATAACTTAATGAAACAAAATACAAATGGTCTAGATGCCCCCAATGTTGGTGCATACATCCTAGATGTCCCCAATACTGGTGCATACATCCTCAAACCTCGACTTCCAATTGTATGAGGGAGATCATCACTCAAGCACTTTTCTACCAACCACGAAATTACTATGGTTCCCCCACATCTACATATTTGGTAAGATGGATCTACCCTTCGATGAAGATATTGGTCTGGTAACCTCATAATACTAGCCTTCTTGAGCATGGTGTTGTGTCCTACACAACTAGAGCTACCATACACTAGCTACAATGTACATTCATGATGTTCCCAACCTAGTTATGCAATCCTAGCTCACAGTGAACCAAGTGTAAACGGTGGCTACTTACACTACTTTGGCCAAAGTTTTGATATAATCATTCACTCAGAAATGAAGTTGTATGTTCACCCACCCCTTCGCTTGATTTTGTAAAAGACCACACATACTTTATTCAATCAAAACGTAATTTCAACCTTGTTACTATTACTCTTTTTTTTTTTTCAAACTAAGTGAGCTAAAGAGTGTTTACAAACCAAAACTGAAGTGCATTTCTTATCTATCTTCCCTATATTGCATTCAATTGTATAAACATAAGAATCAAATAGATTACAAATTTTAGTAACAGATTATTGCATTTATACAAGTGCATACAATATTGAAAAAATCTACACAAATCTTGCTGAAAGTAATCTTTATTGATTCAAGAATAAATATTTGCCTCACACAAGCCGTGAGACTTAACTTTTTCAATGGAAATGAAGTACAATTTATACATTGATGGATTAAAAGAACAAAAATGCACATATAGGGGAAGAGGCCAGTAATTTCCTGATGATTGGTTAGAGTCTATTGTCCTCCTTGGTCTTCTGCTTCAAGCTGTTTTGCATCCTTTGTAACTCTCTTTTTCCAATCCTTGCATTTGAGAAAATTGTAATGATGTTAGGGGCAGTGCTCTAAACAATGAAGGCTTCTAACACTACATGTACATGCACCCACCAGTGTATAAACTATCCTTCACATACATTAAAAAAACAAGTTGTACATGTCCAAAGAAAGAAAATAAATCATCAAGCCCTTTAGGAATTTGTACATATTTTCCTAACTATTTGCCTCATGTACAAATACAGGAAAAGCCATGTTTTTATTTTATCAAGTTTCAACACGTGGTGTAAATGTGTTTCCCACAAGGTTTGAGCTCAACGTGCTACTTTGTTATTCTTTTGTTGCATCATCATACAATTTTGTCTTGACTTTTCCAGCCTTTCCTCTAGAGGTTTCCACTCTGGCATTTTAGTGCCAACAAGAAGGAAATATCTCTAAAGAAAAAGGCCACAAAAGCCAAAATAAATTGTATCATTTTCAAATGTTAGCATGATTCCTAAATGAGGTGATGTACCTAGAAGCCAAGTGTTTTGTATTAGTGCTCTATGTTATTGTGCAAAGGATCATCAGTCCTATGGAAAAATGATGCAATACAGAGCAGTAATGATATCATGACATTATATACATACAAAGTGCATCTAGTTCTCTACATTCAAGATTTAAATCAAAAAATGCTCTCAGGAAAATAAATCAGTCTACAAAAGAGAAAGGATTTCATATACAACCCTGCTACGGTAATGAAGTATAATGAAAAGCATAAAAAGACTATTTAAGCAATAAGGAAATTCATATGTATGAGATCACTGTAATGTAGTAGATGTTGCATAACAGTACCTTAGAGGTATGATTAACTGAAATTCAATAATCCAATGGAGTATATGCATTTATTCAGGTGTATACATGTTTGGTATTTCATAATATCAACTGCAAGTGACATCACAAAATAAATGATGAAAAGGTAGATTAATCATAACTAAATGGTGGTTACTCAGAGTAATTAAGAGTATAGTGGCAATCATCACTATATGCAGTGATATGACAACTGTTGGAAAGGTGCCATGACAATCATATCATGAAAGATTCTTTACAATGAAGTGATTAGAAGGTCAGTCCAATGGCAGAGGTCAAGGATAGTGCACTTAAGATGTGATAGTAGAAGATCAAAATTTCATCTGATAGCCATTGAGAGAGATATTTCATCATGAACATACATCATGAGGGTTCTAAGATATTGAATCAAAGAGCTGTATGAGGGGTGAACTTTCTTAGCATCTTAACCATTATGAGGTCACAAGTTCCAATTTAAGAAGGAGCTTATCATTGCTACTATACTAATGAAACTTGACTTTGCTAATGTCAAGAATATAAGATAGCAATGCTATGAAATAAATAGGATATTAACCCTTCATAATAGTGATCATAGCAACAAAACAATCATGGTATCCTTTAGGATGTAGAAATTTAAGTGTTACAACCATTTTAATAGCCAAATGAATGATAAGTATGATAGATAGTGTGGTGGATATCATTATATTGTAGCTCTCAATGTCAATCAAGGGAGCCATGCCACAAACTGAGAGAGTAAGCAATAATGGAAAAGCTCAGTCACAAAGTGTTTGTCAAGGTCATAGAGTACATAGGGCAGTCCTCATGACAACATCATAGGAGTTATTGCAAGGAGAGTAGTGGTATTGCATCTCGAAGGGTTCCTTAGAGACAGGAACCACAACTAAAGCTAAGGCTTCATGTAGAAACCTTTATACATAGTGAGACCCTTGATACCTGTTAAGAGTGAGGAAACCCTCGTCATCAAATCAAAACCAAAATGCACAATTACAATGACCCTAAGTTTTCTAGAGGGCACAAAGATTCAGTAGTGGTGAAAGAGAGGGTCCAAGGACACAAGAAAGAAGAACTTCAAGAATCTACAAAATAGAAAACCCATATACAGTGAAGTAAACCCTAGATACCGAAGGAGAAGTTACATAATGTGTTTTATTTTCTACACTCCCAAAAGCTTATTTTTGAACTTTTACTCATAGGGGAAAAAGAAATATGTAGAGATATTCACCATTTTCTGTACAAAAACCAAATGCAACAATGATTCAATAAGAGGCTTGAAATTATACAAA
Organism: Sequoia sempervirens; assembly: GCA_007258455.2. Classification (NCBI taxonomy): domain Eukaryota; kingdom Viridiplantae; phylum Streptophyta; class Pinopsida; order Cupressales; family Cupressaceae; genus Sequoia; species Sequoia sempervirens. The sequence goes on along the minus strand of VDFB02016774.1, from coordinate 40,716 downwards.
GGTATTCATGAATTTCTACAAGAAAATCAAAAACCATATGCCAAAAGTTAAAGCCCTCAACTTAGAATGAAGTCTTTTGTATGTAGGAGTATGGTCGTGGTTGTAGAGTTCCTACAAATTAAAGGTGCGGCCATGGCTAATAAGCTACAGAGACCAAGTTTTCCTAGAAAAGACTATGGCGGCCACATCAAATAAATGAGATCATAATGAGTCTATATGCAATAAACAGTGGTTAGGAAGTAGATATCCATGAATATTTTTAGTTTCAAAGGCATGAAATATTCAGAAATACAAGAGAGCAAGAAAGCCCTTAGCTCAAATATTTTCATTGTTTCCAGGAAATCGAAGAGATACAAATCAAGTCAACCATTTTTGCATAGAAAGAGCTTGAATGGGAGCTTTCATTCAATTAATGAAATAAGAAGTGACCTTTGATGCTTGTAGTTAGCTCGCCTGAGCTTGCTTGTGTTGCTATTTCATAAAATCCATTGGGTAAACCTCTATTATGTCCAGCTTTCACCATGAAAAGGCAGCTACAAAAGCTTCATCAAACCCTTGTGTTGGCGGCAGCATATCTTCTTCATGAAGCTTCAAGGAAGAATGAAAAATATTCTTATTTTCCTTGTTTTTGATTTTAGGGTTTCCCATTACCCTAATATTCTAACAAGAGAAACATGGCATTTTTTTGCCATTGTTTTAAAAAAAAAAATCAATTCAACTAATGTATGAGCCTGCAGCCCTACTTTTGGTGTTTGTGCCTTAGGCAATTTGTTTTTCCTTAAGAGTATTTTTGAGTTTTTGTCATGATAAATTCCATCTCAACACATGTAGTCCACCTCATTTTGAGATTTCCACCTCAGCTATGTATGTTTACTTGGAGGTTTTCCTTTGAATTTTCATCTTTTGCATATATATTTATTGTAAAACAAAATGATTTTAAGGTGCAATTATAAGCCTTAAATTATTTTGTTATTTTAAAATAAAATGCAAAATGATGGAGATTACCAATAGAAGATGAGAGTTTTGCTTTGAAAACAAGTGGAGGGAATATAGGGGAAGTTATTTTCAGTTTGGAGACATGTACCCACACTTGTAGGGACATTAATGCACTTTGTTGGTGGTTTTGCATACCTAGGTGTTTGGCTTGGCGAAGACCTTTCTTCCTCACATGTTGGAGTTTTTTTTATGAGGAATCTAATGCCTCATTTTTAGGATTTTCTAGGGAATCCGACCCAAGGTAGTTGCTAGGTCCTATTTTGGTGCAACTACTTAGGTTTTGTTATATATTCACTCATGTAACTCATTTGGGAGAGTTCAAAATTTGCAGATATTTTGGAGACAGTGATTTTGTAGTCCTTTCTCAGATTTAAGCACATTTTTGTAACTCATTTGGGCATAATTAAATACAAGCAGTGCCTTGGATTCTACTGATTTCGAGTTTTTCCTCATTATTGCAGTATTTGTGCATCATTGAGTGATTAATCAAGCTACTTATGAGGTATCTTAATCTCCTTGAAGTTTTATCTAATTTTTTCATGCCTTTTTTGCATAAGTATGTTTGTGTAGGTTACAAATTGTGTTAAAAGTCACATGTATCTTTAGATTGTGGAAATTTGCTTTTCCTCTTTAAGGGTTAATGCATTCAAACCTCCTTATGAAACGCTTATGTACAAACTTACAAAGATAAGTTGTGAAGTTTAGCTATATCATTAGTGGTCAAGTGCATGCAAGTATGAATCATCTTAACCCTTTTCAGTTTGGTGAATCACCTTTTCTTTTAGTTATAGTTTTCATTTCAAGCATTCTTTTCCCCTTTCCTCTGTAAAAAGTAGTAGTTTTAGGTGATATCCAATAAAGAATCAACTTTCTCTAGAGGTCCTTTTCTACCATAAGGTTACCCACAGCCTTAGAAAAGTTCCCATGTTACACATGATTAGCTATTTCAAATTTCAGCTTGGGTGCAAATCATATTGTTAAAAGTTTTTGGCACGCCCGGTGGGACTATCGAATCTGACATTTCAAAAAAATGTAAGTCATTGTTGGTTCTGATATGCTACCAACATTTTTAAGCCTTTGAGAGGAATTTTTTTGCATATTTGGTGACTTCCACTGTGGGTAATTTTTGAAAAACCAGTACTTTTAAGCTTTACATGAAAAAGATTCAGACCAGGAGTTCATAATCTTTTGAATATTTACAATTATCTCCACCTATAAGGCATAGTAGGTCTGTTAAAAGAGTTTTTATCTCAAAGAGGGTTCAATCAACCCCACCAAGTTTTAGACCAACCTTTAAAACCAATTCAACTTTAGTTACAACCTCAATTCCTATTGTTTCAATACAGGTCAATCAACCTCTAGTTGTGCAAATGGCTAGAAATCAACCTTTTTTGCCAGTCAATGGAGGTAGTCCATTGAACTTGGCCCAACATGATGATATCCCTATAGCAGCCTTGAAGAGCTTGCCATTTTTAATAGGAGAAGATCAAACAATTCCTATTGAACACATAAGAGATTTAGCATCTCTCTGTAGGGTTCACCATATAACTCAAGAAAATGTAGTTGTTAGATTACTTTCAGCCTCATTTAAAGGAAAAGAATTACAGTGGTTTAGAGGTCTGAAAGTTGGGTCTATTGCAACATGGGATGAATTAGGAGACAAGCTGCATAAGCAATTTCAGGACAAATCTAACCACCTATCACTGGTTGAGCAGTTAAAAACTATAAAGAGATCTCCTTAGGAGAAAATGACAGACTTTAATTTTAGATTTCAAAAAACTTGGGATAAAATACCAGCTATTGTGATGCCTTCTCCTAAGCACACATTCTTGTACTATTTAAAATCCATAAATAGTGAAATAGCAGTCATGACACAGTCAATGGGTGGAGTGTCTTTACCAAATGCATATGAGGTAGCAATCAAGGCAGAAAACTGCATGATTCGGGTAGGAAATATTTCTCCTAGGCCACCAATGTCTATCTTTCCTGAGATTCAACCTAGTATGCCTCTACAAATACCACCTTTTACACCTTTTCCAGTTGTTCCACCGTCATCAACTATTGTTCCAGCTGTTGCAAGTCAAGAAAATGCTACTCCAAGCTCATCTAAGGAGCTGCAAGAGATCAAAAGTTTGCTTCAGACTTTTGGTAATAAGTCGGTAAGTTTAGAGAAGCAATAATCATATAATAGACCTTATCAACAACAAAATCAGGCTGTAAATTAGCCTTATCAAGGTCAAAAATAGTAGTTTCAAGAAAATAGGAAGCCTTATCAAAGCAACTAACAAGGTCCAAGACAAAATATTAATACAAGGCCTTTTCAAGTATATAGTCGTGCTCCTATTAGCACAGCTAAGGACATTGTCCCTATTCAAAACAACTTGGTTGTAGATTATGAATGGTGCTATCCCTACAACCAACCTCATAATCAGGTCACTTGTTCAAATGGAATCATCAATCAATCTCTAATGGTGCAAAGTGTTTCAAATTCACAATAGAACACACCTAATGATGGAGCCTTACAACAACAAGATCAACCTTCCAGTGATGCTACTCTATTAAACTGGCAAGGAGAAGAGTTTTGTGGAGTCAATACAAATGATTCTCTAATTTTTGCAAACACAAGATAAAAGAAAAGAGCCTTTGAACTTGAGCAAGCAGATGACAAAGGAAAATCAATAGCTATAGAACCATCTACATCAGAAGTGCCTTGTATTTTGTAGAGGAATCCATAAGTATCTTCCAAGGAGCAACCCCACTTGCAAATTGATCCTGCTGCTGCAAGGATACAACAAAAGGTAAATTCTACTACTCCTTTTAATATTGTTGAGAATATGAAAAAGATGAATATCACAATGTCTAGGTGGGACTCTTTGGAAATCCTAGGCCAAAAATAGTTGATACATTCTGCCTTAACTGAAAAAGCAGTGATTAGTGAACCTTCAGTTGATATAGTTAAGGCTATTTTCACAAATGTACCCTAGGATAATGATCAACATCAAAGCAAACAACTAAGTAAAGATTTTGAAAAAGGTGTCAAGCCTCCTCCTTTCTATGTGACATTGATTGTAGGAGACAAACTAGTTCATAATTGTATGGTTGACAGTGGAGCCAACAGTTCAGCCATGCCAAAAAATATTGCAGACCAGTTAGGACTGAAATACCAACCCCTTGAAAAAGGAGTACTTCAGTTAGATTGGACAACAGTTAATACTATTGGTGTTATAAAAGATTTGGGACTCACATTACATGCCTGTCCAAATTTTTCAATTCCCTAGGATGTCTTAATCATTGATTTACCTCCTTTCTTTGCCCTGTGTTTATCAAGGGACTTTACTTCAAAAATTGGAGGATATTTATTTTCTAAATGGTCCCACATGCTCTTTAGGACTAGGTATGGAACAAAAGTGACAATAAAATTAGAGTCATTGGCAAAGGATCGCATTGAACCTTATGTGCCAAGTGCAGTTAATGCTAACTGTGTTGTTTTTGAAGACAGTGAGCTTCCTGTAGCTCAGGAGCTGCAAGTTGAAAGTATACCAAAGGTGCTACTAAATGAGTGGGAATCAAAAAATATAGTAGACAATCCAAATGAACTCATTCAGGAAGTTGGATTGGGAGTTTATGTGTTGCATGAACCAAAAACAAAGATTCCAAACATTGAAAAGAAAGCAGAAAAACAATTACCACAACAAGAAGAGCTATGGCATATGTAGTTTGATGGCTCCAGAAGCAGAAATGGAGCTGGTGGAGGTGCAATGTTGATCTCTCCATAGGGTGATAGGTATTATGCTCCTTTTAGATTTTCCTTTTCCTGCTCTAACAATTTTGCTAAATATGAAGGAATGAAGTCTTCTGATGCTAAAAAATTTGCACACAATTGAATCCAAAAGCTATACAGACTGATGATATGGATTGTGGAAACTTATTATCATTAATGGAGGACTAATTAGGGGCTTGGAATGGGCAAGGAGAAGAGGAATCAACTGCTTGCAAGTGTTTGGGGATAGCGAATTGATTGTTAATCAGGGGAGAGGGTTAGATGTGACAAAAAATGATACCTTGAAATCTTATGAACACAGGGTATGGGATATGATATAGGAGTTTGATCCCCTTAATATGATTTCAGTCCCTAGGAGTTAGAATAAGCATGCAAACAAATTGGCTACAATTGGTGCTCAATTTGACATACCCAATGAGATTAGAAAGGAGAAGGTACAACCACATGTTAAAATAGTTGTTAGGCCCTCTATCCCTAACAACAATATTAATTGGAAAGTCTTTGAAAGTGATGAAAAAATTCTAAGTTTCTTGCTAGAGGAAGATCAATTTTTTTTTGTAAATAAGGAAAAGTTAAAACAACAATACAAGGATCAGATTATTCAGCTTAAGACAAACAAGTTGCCCAGAGGTTTGGTTACATTAGAATCCATTTTCAATATTGATGACTGGCTGAAAAGGAACAAAACTAGCTTTCAGATTAAAGAGGAGCATTACAAAGAGCTGGAGATCTTTAAAGGTAAGCTTCTTAAGATAGGAAAAATTTGTTCAACTGAAGATAGGAAGGATTTCATTGCTTTATGCCAAGAATTTTAGGATGTTTTTGCTTGGGATTATTCTAATTTGAAAGGATTTGATCCTAGAATTTCTCAACACAATAGAACTAGAACCCAACATAAAGCCTGTAAGATAAAAGTAGAGACCTTTGAACCCCAAGCTTGAACCTTTAATGATTAAAGAAATGACTAAGCTAGTTTAAGGGGGTATTATATTTCCAATTAAGCACACCTCTTGGGTTTCTAACCTAGTTCCTGTTAGAAAGAAAAATGGTGAGATCATATTATGTGTAGACTAAAGAGATCTTAACAGAGCATCTCTAAAAGACCATTATCCATTACCCTCCAAGGAGCAGATCCTATAAGTGGTTGTTGGTTCAGAGAGATTTTCCCTACTTGATGGATACTCTGGTTATAACCAGGTATTGGTCAAAGAAGAGGACCAATACAAGACTTCCTTTACAACAAAATGGGGAACTATGGCCTCCAAGAAAATGCCTTTCAGCTTGTCCAATGCTAGAGCCACTTTTCAAAGGGCTATGGACATGGATTTTCAAGGCTTAATCAATAATTGTGCTCATATATCTAGATGATGTCATAGTATTCTAAAAAAATGTTGGTGAACATCTACTACATTTTAAACAAGTGTTTGAAAGATGTAGGTAATATGGAATATCCCTTAATCCCAAGAAAAGTATCTTTGTTGGTCATGAGGGTAAGTTGTTAGGACACGTATTGTTAAAGCAAAGAATCACTATTGACCCTAAGAGAGTCAAAGCCATTTTGGAGCTATCATTACCCAATCATAAGAAAGGGCTGCAGAGTTTCTTAAGCAAAATCAACTTTTTGAGAAGGTTTATACCTGATGTTGCAAACCTTTTACAACCTTTAACTACTATGTTAAGAAAAAATGCAATTTTCAATTGGACTAGAGAAGCTAGACATGGTTTTGAAGCCATTAAAGAAGCTTTAGCATCAACTCCCAAACTGGTAAACCCATATTTCACAAAAAGACTTTATTCTATATGCATTTGGAAGTGTAGATTTTGTTTTTGAAATACTTGTTCAGCAGAATAATGAAGGCTTAGAACAACCCATTGCATTTTTCAGCCAAGGATTGGCAAATTATGAACAAAGATATTCATTTGTGGAGAAACATGTTTTGGTTGTCATAAGAAGCCTGCAAAAATTTAAGACATTGATTTCTAATAATAAGATTAACTTGATGTTAGCACATTCGAGTGTGAAAGAGTTCCTGTTGAGTAAAGATCTCAATGAAAAGAGAGCTGGATCGATCACTAAAGTTATGGAATTTGATGTGGATATCAAGATCACAAAGCTTATAATAGGCAAGGGACTCTATGACCAGCTTGCTTCAACACCAGAAAGTAAAGAGAAAGCTGAAACAAAGGTTGTTTTAGTCACTGATGATTAGGATCAAAATGTTGTAGCTGCATTAGCAGCAGGATGGGTGCATGATATGACACATTTTTTGCAGACTAGTTAATTTCCACCAGGTTTAGATAGAGCTAAGAGAAGATATTTCAGGTTACAGTCCATTCCATATGTCTTGATTAATAATGTTTTATTCAGGAAAGACCTCAATGGTGTTCTGTTGAGGTGTATTGGTCAGGATCAGATTGAAAAGGTGCTTCATGAGTTCCATGATGGAATTGCAGGGGGTCATTTTGCCCCAAGAACAACAACATGGAAAATTATGAGATTTGGCTATTACTGGCCAACCATGTTTAAGGATGCCCATGCATGGGCCAGAAAGTGTATGAAGTGTGCAATATTTGTAGGAAAGGAAAAGTTATCAACGTTACCTTTGCAACCAATTTAGGATGAGAAACCCTTCATGAGATGGGGCATTGGTTTTATTGGACCCATAAACCCACCTTCTAGTGTTGGGCACAAGTGGGTACTCACTGCTATAGATTATTTCACAAGGTGGACTAAGGTAGTAGCCTTGAAAGAAGCCAATGAAACATCTATTTTGAACTTTTATGATGAAATAATAACCAGGTTTGGTGCTCCAGAATCAATCATTTTAGATAATTCCTTGGCATTTGTGGGATTCAAAGTGGCTAATTGGGCAGTGAAGAATGGAATATTTTTTAGCACTTCATCAAATTATTACCCTCAAGGTAATGATTTGGCTAAAAGCACAAACAAGAACCTGATTAGAATCATTAAATGAATAATGGAAGATAATCAAAGAGCTTGGCACACCAAGCTGAAATCTACCTTATGGGCAGATAGGATAACTCCCAAGCGGTCAATTGGAAATTCTCCATATGTGTTTATTTATGGTAAGGAAGCTAGATTACCTTTTTTTGTAGAGCTTCCAAATCTTGACATTACGCATCAGTTGGAAATGTTTGAGGAACAAGATCCATTAGCAGTCAGATTTGATTAGCTCATGGAGCTGGAAGAGACAAGAGATAAAACTATGAAGTCTTTGGAGTAGCATCAACTCCAAAATAATAGAGTTTTTGATAAAATGGAAATTGCTAGGGTCTTCAAAGAAGGTGATGTACTCAAATGGGATGAGCTAAAAAGTAGGCCAGGGAAGCATACAAAGTTTGACAGCTTCTAGAGTGGTCCATTTTTTATCATAGAGTGCAAAGAACACAATGTGTTCCAGTTGTCCAAGATGGATGGAGAGATTCTGCCCATCCTAGTTAATGGGATACACCTCAAGCGTTGCTTTGAGGTTTCATCTATACCAATTCTATTAGTTTAGAAGTTTTGTTTTCAATAAGTGTTGTTGCACTTTAGTTTAGTTGTTGTTTTCAGTTTCCCTAAGTGCTTTTCAACATAGTTAGTTTCTTGCTACAATTAGTTTTCAATAAATTCCAAGGTGTTATGATTCATCTTTATTGAGTTACAACATTGATTCAAGTTGTTTTCAAATCTATTTTGAGTTTCTAAGTCACTTTGTGCCCAATGGATAGTCTAGGAAACTAGTCTTAATGTTTAGCAGGCAAACATGTAGCAGATGTTGCCATAAATTTTACTCATTTTTGTATCTTGTCAAACTGAGTGAGCTAAAGAGTGTTTACAAAATGAAAGTGAAGTGCATTTCTTATTTATCTTCCCTATATTGCATTCAATTGTATAAACATAAGAATCAAATAGATTACAAATTTCAGTAACAAATTATTGCATTTATACAAGTACATACAATATTGAAAAAATATGCACAAATCTTACTGAAAGTAATCTTTATTGCTTCAAGAATACATATTTTCCTCACACAAGCTGTGAGACTTAACTTGTTCAATGGAAATGAAGTACAATTTATACATTGATGGATTAAAAGAAAAAGAATACACATATAGGGGAAGAGGCCAATCATTGCATGATGACTAGTCAGAGTCTATTGTCCTGCTTGGTCTTCTACTTCAAGCTATTTTGCGTCCTTTGTAGCTCTCTTTTTCTAGTCCTTGCATCTAAGAATATTGCAATGATGTTAGAGCAGTGCTCTAAACAATGAAGGCTCCTAACACTACATGTACATGCATCCACCAATGTATAAATTGTCCTTCACATACATTAAACAAACAACAAGTTGTACATGTCCAAAGAAATAAAATAAATCATCAAGCCCTTTAGGAATATGCACATATTTTTCTAACTATTTGCTTCATGTGTAGATACAAGAAAAACCATGTTTTTGTTTTATCAAGTTTCAGCACATGGTGTAAATGTGGCTCCCAAAACGATTGAGCTTGGTGAACTACTTAGTTATTCTTTTGCTGCCTCATCATACAATTTTGTCTTGACATTTTCGGCCTTTCCTCTAGAGGTTTTCACTCTAGAATTTTAGTTCCAACAAGAAGGAAATATCTCTAAAGAAAAAGGTCGCAAAAGCCAAAAGAAATTGTATCATTTTCAAATGTTAGCATGATTCCTAAATGAGGTGATGTACCTAGAAGCCAAGTGTTTTGTATTAGTGCTCTGTGTTATTGTGAAAAGGATGATCAGTCCTATGGGAAAATGATGCAATACAAAGTAGTAATGATATCATGACATTATATACATACAAAGTGCATCTAGTTCTCTACATTCAAGATTTAAATCAAAAAGTGCTCTCAGGAGAATAAATTAGTCTGCAAAAGAGAAAGGATTTCATATACAACTTTGCTACGGTAACAAAGTATAATGAAAAGCATAAAATGACTATCCAAGCAATAAGGAAATTCATATGTATGAGATCATTGTAACGAAGTAGATTGTGCAGAACAATACATTAGAGGTATGATTAACCAAAATTCAATAATGTAGTGGAGTATATGCACTTATTTAGTATGATGTATATATGTTTGGTATTTCATAATATCAACTGCAAGTGACATCACAAAATAAATGATGAAAAGGTAGATTAATCATAACTAAATGGCGGTTACTCAGAGTAATTAAGATTACAGTGGCAATCATCACTATATGCAGTGATATGATAACTATTGGAAGGGTGCCATGACAATCATATCATGACAGATTCTTTACAATGAAGTGATTAGCAGGTCAGTCCAATGGTAGAGGTCAAGGATAGTGCACTTAAGATGTAATAGTAGAAGCTCAAAATTTCATCTGACAAACATTAAGAGATATATTTCATCATGAACATACATCATGAGGGTTCTAAGATGTTGAATTAGAGAGCAATATGAGGGGTGACCTTTCTTAGCATCTTAACCATTATAAGGTCAAAAGTTCTAGTTTTAGAAGGAGCTTATCGTTGCTACTGCACTAATGAAACTTGACTTTGCTAATTTCAAGAATATAAGATAGCAATGCTATGAAATAAATAGGATATTAACCCTTCATAATAGTGATCATAAAAACAAAACAATGATGGTATCCTTTAAGATGAATACATTTAAGTGTTACAGTCATTTTAATAGCCAAATGAATGATAAGTATGATGGATAGTGTGATGACTATCATTATGTTGTAGCTCTTAATTTCAATCAAGGTAGCCATGCCACAAACTAAGAGAGTAAGCAATGATGGAAAATCTCGGTCACAAAGTGTGTGCCAAGGTCATAGAGTACATAGGGCAGTCCTCATGACAGCGTCGTAGGAGTTATTGCAAGGAGAGAAGTGGTATTGCATCTCGAAGGGTTCCTTAGAGACAAAGGAACCACAACTAAAGCTAAGGCTTCATGTAGAAACCTTTATACATAGTGGAACCCTTGATACCTGTTAAGAGTGAGGAAACCCTCATCATCAAATCAAAACCCAAATGCACAATCAGAATGACCCTAAGTTTTCCAGAGGGCACAAAGATTCAGTAGTGGTAAAAGAGAGGGTCCAAGGACACAAGAAAGAAGAACTTCAAGAATCTAAAAAATAGAAAACCCATATACAGTGAAGTAAACCCTAGATACCGAAGGAGAAGTTACAGAATGTGTTTTATTTTCTACACTCCCAAAAGCTTATTTTTGAACTTTTACTCATAGGGGAAAAAGAAATATGCAAAGATGTTCACCATTTTCTATACAAAAACCAAATGCAACAATGATTCAATAAGAGGCTTGAAATTATACAAAGGTATTCATGAATTTCTACAGGAAAATCAAAATCCAGATGCCAAAAGTTAAAATCCTCAACTCAGAATGAAGTCTTTTGCATGTAAGAGTATGGTCGTGGTTGTAGAGTTATTTATGAATGAAATACCTGTATATTTCACATAAGACTTTTCCATCATAATACAAAACAAGCCCTCAAGTTCCTACAAATTAAAGGTGCAACCATGGCTAATAAAGCTACAAAGACCAAGTTTTCCCAGAAAAGACTATGGTGGTCACATCAAATAAATAAAATCATAATGAGTCTACTTGCAATAAACAGTGGTTAGGAAGTAGATATACATGAATATTTTCAGTGCCAAAGGTGTGAAATATTCAGAAATACAAGAGAGCAAGAAAGCCCTTAGCTTAGATATTGTCATTATTTCTAGGAAAGCGAAGAAATACAAATCAAGTCAACCATTTTTGCATAGATAGAGCTTGAATTTGAGCTTTCATTCAATTAATGAAACAAGAAGTGACCTTTTATGCTCATAGTTAGCTCGCCTGAGCTTGCTTGTGTTGCTTTTTCATAAAATCCATTGGGTAAACCTCTGCTATGTCCAGCTTTCACCATGAAAAGGTAGCTAAAAAGGCTTCATCAAACCCTTGTGTCGGCAGCAGGATAGCTTCTTCATGAAGCTTCAAGGAAGAATGAAAAATATTCTTCTTTTCCTTGTTTTTGATTTTAGGGTTTCTCATTACCCTAATATGCTGACAAGAGAAACATGGCATTTTTTTCCATTGTTTTAAAAACAAAATCAATTCAACTAATGTATGAGCCTATGGCCCTACTTTTGGTGTTTGTACCTTAGGAAATTTGTTTTTCCTTAAGAGTATTTTTTATTTTTTGTCATGATAAATACCATCTCAACACATGGAGTCCACCTCATTTTGAGATTGCCACCTCAGCTATGTATGTTTACATGGAGGTTTTCCTTTAGATTTTCATCTTTTGCATATATATTTATTGTAAAACAAAATGATTTTAAGGTGCAATTATAAGCCTTAAATTATTTTGATATTTTAAAATAAAATGCAAAATGATGGAGATTACCAATAGAAGATGAGAGTTGTGCTTTGAAAACAAGTGGATGGAATATAGGGGAAGTTATTTTTAGTTTGGAGACATGTACCCACACTTGTAGGGACATTAATGCACTTTGTTGGTGGTTTAGAATAACTAGGTGTTTGGTTTGGCGAAGACCTTTCTTCCTCACATGTTGGAGTTTTTTTATGAGGAATCTAATGCCTCATTTTTAGGCTTTTCTAGGGAATCCGACCTAAGGTAGTTGCTAGGTCCTATTTTGGTGAAACTACTTGGGTTGTGTTATATATTCACTCATGTAACTAATTTGGGATAGTTCAAAATTTGCAGATATTTTGGAGACAGTGATTTTGTAGTCCTTTCTCAGATTTGAGCACATTTTTGTAACTCATTTGAGCAGAATGAAATATAGACAGTGCCTTGGATTCTACTGATTTCAATTTTTTCCACCTTATTATTGCAGTATTTATGCATCATTGAGTGATTGATCAAGCTACTTGTGAGGTATCTTAATCTCCTTGAAGTTTTGTCTCATGTTTTCATGCCTTTTCTACAAAAGTATGTTTGTGCAAGTTACAAGTTGTGTTAAAAGTTGCATGTATCTTTAGAGTATGAAAATTTGCTTTTCCTCTTTAAGGTTTAATGCATTCAAACCTTCTTGTGAAATGTGTTGGACACCATGAACACTAAGAGGGTGGGTGAATCAGTGTTCTACAACATTTGATTTTCAAATTAGATCTAAAACTATCAACAACAATAATTGAACTTAAAACATCATCCACAACACATAAACAAATGGAAACATGCAATCACATTAATGAGCACCATAACACCATATATTTTTATGTGGAAACCCTGTTAGGGGAAAAACCATAGTGGAGATTAATCCACAATGTATACTTTATTAAAAGTATGAGAAGAATGCACTTGCATTCAAGCGCACTACTTAGAGCTCACTACTCAAAAGAGAAGGCTCACTACCTTACAAAGTATAATTGAAATTACAACAAAATATTGAATTGAGAATACAACATCTAAAAATTGTTGGATTTAGTTCCAATGAAGCTCATGATCAGATTCTAGATCTTTGACCAGTTCGCACTTCTGTTATGCTTTGCTTAGCATATAGAACTTTTCTTCCCTCATATAGCTGATCTACCATTTTTTTATCTCTTCTTGATGCACATACACTATTATCTCTACCACAAATACTTCAACACACAGTTTAAAATTATTTTTTGATCTCCTTTATATACTCGCTAATCAAGAATTCAATATATGTTGGCTTCTTAACAAAATATAATATTCTTGCTTATATAAGCTCAAATCATTAATTGGAGTTGATGTGTACCCACACAAGTCAGCTAGAGTATAGTAAGGACCCAAAACAAAGTTACAAACATAATAAATAGATAAATACATACTCCATATACATCTGTGATATGCCATATAAAATATGTCGACTAAAATGAGAGAATAAACCATGAATCATGCTACTGAACCTCTTAACTTGAACTCCGACTAATGCGACACCAAAAAAATTTCCATTAGGATAGCTTAAATGCTAGGAAAACTTCCCTGGAGATCCACACCACAAAATAGTGATCCGATGAAGTGATCAAATTTGCTTATCAACTAAATGTCTTGTTCTTCATTCTTTTTGCCGGTAGTTTACATAATCTTACTTCCCTTGCTGGTAGGAGCAATACTAACACTGTGGACCATACTGTTGCCTCTAGTTTCCATCAATGACAACACAAGTAGCCAAAAATAATCTCTTCAAAGCCATATGTCAACAATCTCCCCCTTTGGCATTGATGGAAACACTTAGTGAAAATTTGACTAAGTGTCAAAACCAAAAACTCAACAAAACCAAAATTGTTGCTCCCCCTTTGATGTCAAGAAATTTTTCACTGCATTCTCTCCCCCTTTGACATCAATGAAAAAGCTTCTATACTTCTCCACTTATTCTCTCCCCTTTGCAAAATAGAGAGTTAGACCAAAATTTGAAGAACTGCTGCAAAAATTAGAAGATTATTTTGTACTTGACTTTAATTTCTAGAAGGAATTTCTTCCAAGAGTCCACCACAATCCCAATAGCTATAATAGAGTTGTTATTCTCTGATGTCCAATTGATAATCTAGAAAATGGATTTGGGAATGATGATAGCTTCTTACAACTTTTCTCCAGTCTTTAGCACTTCAATCATTTGTTCTAGCCTTCCTTTAGTCGGATCTTTTACTTTCTAGAAGGCATCCATGAGAGTATTTCTAGAAAAGTGAACCTTTGCATGCTCAGCCTATAAACCATGAACCTGCTTCTTAACTTCACCTTCCTTATCCAAAAACATACTAGAGTCTTATCCAATTCTGACAAGTTCTTTTTCAATTTCCTCCAACTTATCCTTATACTTGCTGACCACATGAGTCCACCTTAGACAGTAATTGAAGAATTTATTGGTCAAATCAATGCACTATCTCAACACATTCATTTTATTTTTTAGCTTAGCAAGAGATACCATAAACTACATCTTCAGATGAGAAATTATTTCCTCCTCTTTCCTATCCAGAGGCACATATTCCATAGCTTCCTTAACACACTCAATCAGTTCTTCTAGGAGAACATCCTACAGACTCTCCAATTCAATATTGTTATCAACAAAGTATCTTCCCATAGTGTTCTCAATGAAGTCTTGCTCACAGGATGGTCCATTCACCCATATGTCAAATATCTTTTGTAGTATGTCTTCATCCTGAATAATTTTTATTATCTTTGATTTGAACAGAGCACCTTCTTCATCACTATCCTTAGCTATTATTATTTCTGGTTCACCTAGTTTTGGTTGATCTCTAGGAGTATATTCCTCATATTCTTCATCCTCTATATCCACAACCAAATTTATTTTCCCTTTTTCTTCAACTCTTGCTGACTTGGGTGTCGGAGGAGTGACACTAGCCAAATCTCTTCCTCTATTCTGTTTTTTCTCTATCTTTTTAGAGGATGATCCAACTTCAATTATTTTTACCGGATGGGGGATAACAATTGCCCCAAAATTTTCTTACACCTTTCTAAAGAATTTTTCATACACCCATTCACCATTTTCAAAAGATTTGTAATGCTCAAAGATTTGTTTGCAAACTGACATATTTTCCTTCCACACAACATTGTCATTCAGAGGCAAATAATTTAGGAAATACATCATAATGCATATTGCTAGAGTGCCAAACCTAAAGGAGTAGTCTATATCCTTCATTAGTTGTACATTCTCCATCAGTTGATCCTTTATTAGACTACATAGTTCAAAGTCTTCATTTTCTATTATCATTTTATGAGCGATATATACAACACTTGTCGAGGTTGATCCTTCTCGATTTCTGAAGAAGATCTTATATGAGATTTCATGAAACACATACCTTGTCAAAGGATCTTTAATCAATGAAATTATCAGATCCCTCTGATATCCCCTTATTTTAGTTAGGGATATGACCTCAACATTTTGGATCAATTTCTTCTTCATAATATTGCCAAAATTACACAGACTTGGTTGATCCAAAGTGAGGATATCACCGTCCAATCTATTCAAGAAAAACTGAATCATTTTCACATTGACGAAATGAGGAAATTCATTCCATATATCCAAATTCTTATACTTTGATCCTCAAGCTTCCTCAATTTGGCAAGAGACAACAAATTTCCTTCATCCCTAACTTTTTAACTGCTATACTCATCTAGAGTTACTGTTCCTTGGATTTGTTTCATTTTTCGTGCCGAATAGGGTTCTACTGATCGCCAAATAAATATTAAATCAATAAGCAACATAAATACCTGGAGAATTCACCACTAAATTGACCTTTTTCTCCTTTGGAATTTTGTAGAGAATGCTCCCCAACTATTCTCCTTCAATGCACAATATGAATTAGGGTTCCAAGTGCCCTTTTATATAACTTTTCATACTTAACTTTCTACCACATTAAATGTGTTGCCCTAGAAGTTCTGGTTACTCTACAAACTTAGACAGCAAGTGAAGAATCTGACTATGGACCTATATCATTTCATCCAACTTAACAGATAATTGCAAAAACTTTCAACAATAAATAATACAATGGTTGACGACATCCTATAATTTGGTGCCAACTATATCATAGGGGGACAAGAAATTTTCATGAAAAACTCCCCCCTAGGCCATTGGCCTGAAGTCGATTGTCGGAAGAGTTATCGTAGAGAGCTTTCAATATAGCCTTGTTTCCTTCATTAGATTCGCGTTTCTTTGCCCATGTTTTCTTCATCTGATATCTTATATCTTCCACTAATGCTTTTTCTTTTCCTTTGTTGTCTTTCTGTGAATTTCTTCCTTAATAAATTGGACCTCTTTTATTCATGTTTCTATTCTTGCAGAATCTTGCAATGCACCCAAGTTTGTTACAATTGTAGCATACCAGATTCTTCTGTCTATACCATCCATTCCACTGATTTCGTCATGACCTGCATTGATTAGCAATATGTCTAAATCTTCCACAGGTATAGCATTTAATGTTACTTGCACTGACAGACATACTTCTACATTCTAATTCCTTAATACCTAACTTATTGCATTTAAAACAATGACCATAAAATGATGGACTACTAGGGTTTATCTTTCTTCTACATTGAGAAGCCATATGTCCAAATTTATTGCAAGCAAAGCAATATCCATGAAATTTTTTAGCATTAGGTTTCCTTATCAGATGTCTTCTATCTTTGCTCTTCTTTTCAGATACAGAGCTCTCACCCTTCTCATAGCCAAGACCTCACTTGTCATTTATATCCTTATGTCTGGTTATCTCATCAATCCTAGCAGAACTTATCTTGAATTTCTCCTTGAATTCATTTGGAGTAGCAAGCTCATTTATGAGGATAACTACCTATCTCTCAAGCTCTTGTTCATTATTTCTGGATTGTTGCAGTTCAATCTCCAACTAAATGAATTCACTATTAGTTTTGCTACATTGTTCAAATTTTTCTTTCAAGGACTGGGCCAGATTCTCCTCATTCTTCTTTCTTTCTTCAATCTCTTTGGTAAACTTCATCACCACAAATTCCATTTCAAGTTTTAGGGTTGTATTGTCCTTAACAAGATTTTCACATTCTTCTATTATTTCCCTTAGGGTTTGATTTAGATGAACATCATCCAAACCTTTACTTTATTTTTTCTTCAACTGACCACATAGTTCCTTCCTCTTTTCCCTTGACTCATTTATCTTATCCTTTAGTGATTGAATGAATTTTTTGGCAGCCACAAGATTTGCTTTTAGTTCCATGACCTTTGCTTTGGATTGATCAAGATCATCAAGTGCCACCATAAGTTGTTGTTGAATACCACCAATGTCCATTGAATTTCCACACACTAGGAACACTGAGAGGGGGGGTGAATCAGTGTTCTACAATAATTTATTTTCAAATCAGATATAAAACTATCAACAATAATAATTGAACTTAAAACATCATTCACAACACATAAATAGATGGAAATATGCAATCACATTAATGAGCACCATAACACCATATATTTTTACGTGGAAACCCTGTTAGGGGAAAAACAGTGATGGAGATTAATCCACAATATATACTTTGTTAAAAGTATGAGAAAAAGAGAATGCACTTGCATTCAAGCACACTGCCTAGAGCTCACTGCTTAAAAGAGAAGACTCACTGCCTTACAAAGTATAATTGAAATTACAAAAAAATATTGAATTGAGAATACATCTACAAATGCCTAGATTTAGTTCCAATGAAGCTCATGATCAGATTCTGAATCTTTGACCAATTCACACTTATGCTCTACTTTTCTCTGCTCTGCTCTACTTAGCATATAGAACTTTTGTGCCCTCATAGAACTGATTTGACCTTTTTCGCTCTCTTCTTGATGCACATACACTATTATCTCTACCACAACTACTTCCACACACACTTTAAAATGATTTTTTGATCTCCTTTATATACCCACTAATCAAGAATTCAATGTAGGCTTCTTAAAAAAATATAATATTCTTGCTTATGTTAGCTCAAATCATTAATTGGATTTGATGCATACCCACACAAGTTGGATAGAGTATAGTAGGGACCCAAAACAAAGTTCCAAACATAAGAAATAGCTAAATCCATACTCCATATACATTCGTGATACACCATATAAAACATGTTGGCTAAAATGAGAGAATAAACCATGAATCATGCTACTCAACCTCTTAACTCGAACTCTGACTAATGCGACACCAAAAAACTCATCAGTAGGATAGCATAAATGCTAGGAAAACTTCCCTGGAGATCCACACCAAAAAATAGTGATCTGGTGAAGTGATCAGATTTGCTTATCAATCGAATGTCTTGTTCTTCATTCTTTCTACCGGTAGATTACATAATCTTACTTCCCTTGTTGGTAGGAGCAATACTAACACTGTGAACCATACTATTGACTCTAGTTTCCATCAATGACAACACAAGTAGCCAAACATAATCTTGTTGGAAATATATGCCTCAATCATCATAGGATAAAACCTCCATTGGAGTCAAGTCGATGTGACAGCTCTTATGTCTGGCCGACTAGCAGTTTGGAACACCATATTTTGCACAGGTCACTGTGACCTTGGAGGATTCTCACCGAACAGTTACTTTTTGGTGTCTTCACTATGCCAAGAAGCTTTTGGTGTGACCTCTTACTGCTCGGGGAGATCTTTGGCCAACAATCCATTCTATTGCTTATCATTGAGACCCTTGGCTAAAAGGCTTGTTCGGGAAGAAGTTTGGGCGATGTGTTAAAGTCTCGCCGACAACGTTTGGTTTAAAGTCATTGGGGTAACTCAAAGGGCTTCGGGGAGAAGTCTCAATGAGAATGGAATGTCTCGCTGATGATGAGAAGTCTTCGGTATAGCTCTTGGTGAATGGTGGTCATCGGTGTAACATATATGTGTTCGATAAGAACTCTCGGTGAAGGTGTTAAGTCTTGCCGACTATTCTTTGGAGCTCGGTATAACATGTGACTTCGATATAACCCTTGAAGTCTCAGTGTGAGGTCTTGGTGAGAATGATAATCTTGCCGAATGGTAAACTCACATCTATGAGACTTTTGGACCTCGCTATGATGTCCTGGTGAAAGCGATAAGTCTCGCTAACTGCTTGGTGCTTCGGTGTAACACATGAAAGCTCAAAAGAATGTCTTGGCGATAACGATAACTCTTGGAAAAATAAATATGAAGTTTTTAGGGCATTGGGGAGACACTTCTTGTGTCTCACCGACATGCCGATACAATGTGGGCTCTGTTGACTCTTTGATTGTCCTATGTGGAGTCTCGTGGACCAATAGGAGAATTCGAATCTGAACAGTTGGAAGATTGTTCGTTGTGACGCATTCTCAGGAGGAAGCTCGACGTATGCGGGAACAACATGGTTATACTCGATCGTTGATTGTGACGGCTGGTTGGATCGACTCGATTGTTGCGGTTGTATGATCAGTAAAATGCATTCTAACTATAAAGACCGTAATCCTTGAAGGTTTAAGTGTACAAGATTGTTCATGGTGAATGTTGTATACAGCACATCGTAAAGATAAGTCCGGAAACTTGTATGTAATAATGTTTCTGCCATTGTAACACAGCGACTGCGTGGTGGGTTTTTATCCCATAAGAGCGCTTTTCCCAATGTGATATCCGGGTGTTCATGTAAACAATAACACTCGGCTTCTAATATTTACTCTCATAAAGGTATCTTAGTTGAATTGTAATTAAAATAAAAGTATATCTAAGATTCTCTCCTCGAGGTTTTGATGTGAGGGAGAAGGCCGTATTCCACATTCAGCTTCCTTACAAGTGGTAATACCGCTAGTTGTGTTATCCTTGGGGTACGCTATTTTTGAGTCAATTATGTTCAGTGAGAGTCTTGTAGAGTTTGTTATTTCTGTTTACAGGTTGAGATGGCTAGCACGTCTGGAAAGTTTGAAATAGAGAAATTCAATGGTAGTAACTTTGAGTTGTGGAAACTCAAGATGGAGGATCTTCTAGTTGATCGTGATTTGTGGCTTGCAGTGTCTAGAACTAAACCTATAGGAATGAAGCAAGAAGATTGGGACCTTAAAGATAGGAAGTCTAAGGGGATGATAAGACTCTATTTGGCAGACACAATTCTTCTGAATGTGCATGAGGAGAAGACCACATCTTCTTTGTGGAAGAGACCGCATCTATTTATCGTAGTCTCAGAATAAACTGCTCTCGAGGAAGAAGTTGTATTCTTTGAGAATGCAGAAGGAGGTCTATATCATTTGGAATGTACGCATATGTTGATTAAACGATTGCAAAGAGGAGAAAAGAAGAAGTACTCTTCCTCAAAATGATTCTTCAGTCGACTCGAGATTTTCATTGTTGCCTCGCTACTGTGCATCGATGATGTCTGGCTAATTGATTTTGGAGCATCTTTCCACATGACATCTCATAGAGAGTGTTTCACAAAGTATGAAGAATACGATGGTGGAAAGGTGTACTTGGTGAGTGATTCAACTTTGGAGATTTTTGGCCATGGAAGAGTTAGGAATCACCCCTACGGCGTGCAAAGGAATTAATGCAATGCACACACCGTGTCCCACTAAAAATCTACCTCTGCTAATGGTAGTCGGGAATGATATTGGAGCACAAGCCACATTCCCCTCTGAAACGGCTGGGCTACAAGATGACCAGAGGTTCAATGGTGCCGGGCTAGAGGTGCTCAAATTGGTACCCTGTACAAGCTGGATACACAAGCTATTCATTGTAACAGTGTCTCTTCGAAGTCACTGAAAGCTACTCTTGGAGGTAAAGAGGGAAATATCCCTAATTATGTAAACTCTATGGAAGCAAAACTTCCAAATAGAAGATTATGCTCGAATCATAGGTAGGGCCACATAGGAGAAAAAGGTTTAAAAACCTTGAAGAACAAAAACCTGGTTGAGGGGCTTGAAGATTGTAATCTTGAATTTGAATTTTTTGAACACTGTATATATGGAAAGCACCACCGTGTGTCATTTTATTCCAGTCCTCATAAACCTTCTGGTTTGCTAGATTATATTCATTCGGATGTATTTGGTCCAGTGGATGTTCCTTCTTTGTCTAAGACAAGATACTATGTGTCATTCATTGATGATTATTCAAGAAGAGCATTTGTTTATTTTTTGAAAAGTAAATCAGAAGTGTTCAATCGATTTAAGGAATTTAAGAACCTTGTTAAAAATCAGACTGGTAGAAAAATAAAATGCTTAAGGACTGATAATGGCAGTGAATTTTGTTCTGATGAATTTGAAAGATATTGTAAAGACCATGGGATTAAAAGACATAAGATTGACCTTGCACTCCACAACAAAATGGAGTTGCAAAAAGGTTCAATAGGACAGTGATGGACAGAGCACGAAGTATGTTGAGTAGTGTTGGCTTGGAGGAGAAGTTTTGGGTTGAGGCTGTTGCTACTGCATGTTACTTGATTAATCGTTCTCCAAATTCTGCTCTTGTTGAGAAAACACCTTTGGAAGCGTGGTCTGGTAAGAATCCCTCTTGTAGACATATTTGAGTCTTTGGCTGTGAGGCATATGCATATGTGCCGGATATGAAAAGATCTAAATTGGAGAACAATGTTGTCAAATGTATTTTTATTGGCTATAGTGCTGGCATAAAGGGATACAAGCTTTGGAATCCTAATACAAAGAAGGTTGTATATAGAAAAAGTGTAATCTTTCATGAGTTGAAACCTTCCACCTTGGATCTGCAGTCAAAGACAAAGTCAGAAAACAATAAGGATGTAGCTGAAATTCCTAATATACCAAAGAAAGAGGAATTGAAAATTCAAAATGTACCTGAAATTGAGGAGAGCTCAAACAGTTCTAAAAGTTCTGAAGAAGAAGAACCTCAGCCTCAGCCAGTGAGGAGGTCAACCTATGAAAGAAAACAACCTAATAGGTATGGGTTCTCTTTGATTGATTCTACTTGTGCCTATGCTTTGATTTCTAGCATTGATGAGCCTAGGACTATAAAAGAAGCATTTAGAATGTCCGATTCAGACTCCTGGTTAGAAGCCATGGAAGAAGAGATGGAATCATTAGAAAAGAATGAAACTTGGAGTCTAGTGCCCTTGCCTGAAGGTAGAAAAGTTGTGGGCTGCAAATGGGTATTTAAGAAAAAGATTGGTCTGGATGGTAGTGTAGAAAAGTACAAGGCAAGACTGTTGCAAAGGGTTATTCCCAGGTCAAGGGAATTGATTATGGGGAGATATTTTCTCCTATAGCAAAGTTGACATCTATTAGATTTCTTTTGTCACTTGCAGCAGCATATGACTTAGAGGTCGAACAGATGGATGTGAAGAGAACATTTCTTCATGGTGATCTTGAAGAAGAAATCTATATGTCCTAGCCTGAGCACTTTGTTGAAAAAGGTAAAGAAAAATTGGTATGCAAATTAAAGAAGTCTTTGTATGGGTTAAAGCAACAATTAGAATGTGGTACCAGAAATTTTATACTTTTGTATTGTCTTTAGATTTCAGGAGATCAAAATCGATCACCGCAGGTTCATTATAAAGCCGAAGTGATCGAAGTTCTTATTATTGCTCTCTTATGTTGATGTGATATGTTGTTCATAGGCAATAGTAGCTAATGATTTCTGATCTTAAGTCTCACCACATTCCGCTAAGTTTGAAATGAATGAGATCTTGGTGCAGCAAGGTATATTCTAGGGATGGAGAGATAACCGTGGATAGGAAGAATAGAAAACTATGGCTCAGTCAGAGTAAGTATATCAGGACTATTCTTGAGAGATTTTGTATGAATGATTGCAAACAACTAGTGGTTCCAGTCTTGCAGGGAACAGAACTATCTGTTGAGGACTGTCCAAAATCTCCTACTGAGATGGAGGACATGACCAATGTCCCCTATGCTAGTGCAGGATGCAGTCTCATGTATGCGATGGTCTGTACAAGGCCAGACATTTCCCAAGCAGTGGGAGTTCTTAGTCAATTTATGGCTAATCTTGGAAGGACACATTGGGATGTTGTAAAGAGAGTTTTCAAATATTTGAAGGGCACTTCAGATTTTTCTTTGTGTTACCATGGGAATTTGGTTGAATCATGGAGGACTCTCAGCATTCATGGATATGTAGATTCTAACTAGGTAGGGGACATTGACAGCAGGAGGTCCACCAGTGGATATATTTTCATGATGAATGGTGGTGTAGTGAGCTGGATGAGTAAGTGGCAAGCTGTAGTCGCTTTGTCCACTACATAGACTGAATACATGGTAGCTACTCATGCTTGTAAAGAAGCAGTTTGGTTGAAACATTTGTGTTCTAACATTAGTTTTGATGCAGGGGAAATAACTATTTTCTGTGATAGTTAGAGTGCAATTTTTCTGGCAAAGAACCCTACTTTCCATGCCAAGACGAAACATATTGACGTACAGTATCACTTTGTATGATATATGGTGGAGGATGGAAAGGTCAGTTTGGAAAAAGTTGATACTCTGGAGAATGTTGCAGATTCATTGACGAAGCCAGTAAGCACAGGCAAGTTCAGGTGGTGTGCTAGTTCAATGGGCCTTAGTGCCCATGATATTCAGTAAGTTTTTTTGTGCTCTGGAGATGCCTGTGTGATCTTCGTCAAGTGGGCGATTGTTGGAAATATATGCCTCAATCATCACAAGCTGAAACCTCCATTGGAGTGAAGTCGGTGTGACAACTCTTATGTCTGGCCGATTAGTAGTTTGGAACACTATGTTTTGCACAGGTCGTTGTGACCTTGGAGGATTCTCACCGAACGGTTACTTTTTGGTGTCTCGCTGTGACAAGAAGCTTTCGGTGTGACCTCTTATCACTCAAGGAGATCTTTGGCCAATAGGCCATTCTATCGCTTATCATTGAGACCCTTGGCTGAAAGGCTTGTTCGGGAAGAAGTCTGGGTGATGTGTTAAAGTCTCACTGACAATGTTTGGTTTAAAGTCATCGGGGTAACTCAAAGGTCTTCGAGGAGAAGTCTCAACGAGAATGGAATGTCTCACCAATGATGAGAAGTCTTCAGTATAGCTCTTGGCTAATGGTGGTCATCGGTGTAACATATATGTGTTTGATAAGAACTCTCGGCGAAGGTGTTAAGTCTTGCCGACTATTCTTTGGAGCTCTGTATAACATGTGACTTCGATATAACCCTTGAAGTCTTGGCATGAGGTCCTGGTGAGAACGATACTCTTACCGAATGGTAAACTCACATCTATGAGACTTTTGGACCTTGCTATGATGTCCTGGCGAAAGCGATAGGTCTCGTCGACTGCTTGGTGCTTCAATGTAACACATGAAAGCTTGATAGAATGTCTTGGCAATAACGATAACTCTTGGCCACATCGATATTGGTGCAAGAGCACCCAAGTCACTAAATGCCTTCAAGAGGCTAATATGTTAATTTTGTAATAATTCAAGTCAAAATGATGTTTGAATGCTTTGTAAAGGCTAATTTTAATGTAATCAAGTCATAAAAGAAGTCACTAGGAGGTGAAAATGCAAAAAAATGCAAATAATGCAATATTGTTGTCAAAATGTGATTATGTAAAGAAAAAGGCATAAATCAAGCATATTAAGAGTTAAAAGGTAGTTGAACCGATGGAGGAAGTTGGTAAATCAGTTACAAGGAGGGAAAAGTTATAAAGGTCGAGCAAAAGGATTCCATTGTATTCTTGAAGAGTTAGAATAATAAAAGTTCCTTGTTTTAGTTTATTTCTATTTTTTCCAGCATTTTTTACTGTTCCCATGTTTGGTATAGTCTAGTACTTCATTGTACAGACTCCTAATTGACATGGTTGGAAAGAGGGTAGAGTCTACTTTCTTTTGGTGGTGATTTGACTCATTTTTGTTAAGTATTAAGAAAGTTACATTGATTTTAATGAAAGAGGGTCTGAAATTCTGTACCTAGGTTTTGAGAGTCTAAAGGAGTATCTCATCACTATTCCACCAATGTAGGTCAAGTAGATTGGTGGAGTAGGTTAGGGATAGGATTTTTGTCATGTTTAGATGTTTAATTGTGCAGGAATAAGCAAGAATGCTTGGAAGAAGTTGCTACTATGCAGGGAAAATGAAGGATTTCCACACACAAGTTGCTGCTACAGTCATGGTTCTTGAAGAAACAGATCTTGTAGGGTCTTGGAATTTTTGTAGAAGGTGTAATAAGAGGTGTTACAAGGTGTTGGAAGTGTTGGCCAGTGAAAGAAAGGTTTGAAAATGTTTTATTCAAGAAACCCTCCTTAATTTGTGTTGTTTTCACCCTATAAACAAGGGTTTTGTGGATCAGCTGGTTTTTATGGTTTATATTCCTTACAAACGATGAAATCATGAGATTTGTGGTATTTCCTAAGACTTTTTTGGGTTTTGAGTATTTTGGGAGTGATTGGAAGGGGTCTCCTTTGTAAATCAGGCCTCTTTTTGTAGCCTTTTGACAACACACAGTTTACAAATCTTTTGCATGTTCATGTTTTGTTGATGTGGATGCCAAGGGGTGTCTAAAGGTGCATTTGGTTCTTGGAAACTTATTTTGATTTGTGTGTTTTACCCGATCTAGGGCATGGAGTCCTATTTGGCAAATGGTGCTTGGTTGCATAAGATAATGAAAATCTGATAAACAGTGAGATGGGTGATCATAAACTCATGAATCTTGTTTTATGATGAAATTACAGTTGTATTTGTGTTTGGATAAGGTTCTTTATGAAAGGTTATGGCAGTATGGAGGTTTTAACATGTGCATTCAATATGCTTTCGTGATGGTTGAGCACTAAAATCTGATATTTCTGACAGAACAGTGATATGGGAGTTTGTACTTGGATTGTTTTTGTTAAGATGATGATGTTTTCAATGATTAAGAAGTCTGGTAATGGCAGAGTAATGATTAGGAATATGGTTTGTTGAAATAGAATACTGATTTGTTGCCTTGGTTGTCAGTTGTATTGAGGATTCTATGTTGAAGTATAGATTGGTGTTGATGTTTTTGGGATGGTAAAGATGAATTTGCATCTGATTTTGATGTGGTCTATGGAGGATTGATAGCATGTGAATAGTTGATGGATTTTGCTGAATAAAAAGTGAATTTTGATGAAAGTATAATTGTATCTTCTCTTGATTTGATTTGGGAATGAAGTTCCTTGAAGAATGAGTGTTTGGTATGGATGCTCTGCATCAAAGTGGTATCAGAGCTTGAAGATTCTTTGGGAAAGTTTTTTGTGATTAAGTTGTTGCTGATGATAGGTTGAGATTGTTGGTTGGTTGCAGGTGCTTATCCATCTAAGCTGCATTGAGAAAGTCCAAGAGACTAGGGAGAGTAAGTGGAGACACCTAGGTGAGGCAAGCTGAGTTGTGTTGCAGTTAGAACCTGATGGATTCTTGTCTGAAAGCACTGAGGAGTTGCAGCCTTGATGAAGGATACTCCACTGATGGGAGTTGTAGAAGATAAAGATGAAAGGTGATTGAGAAGAGTATGCAAGGACAACCCTGTGTCCTTGGAGGAAAGTTGCAAGTGTGCAAGGATAGTCCTATGTCCTTGGTTAAGCAAAGAGTTGGTGAAAAGATGAAAAGGACAGTCCTGTGTCCTTTTGAAAGAACAAATGGTTTGAGAACCTAAGAATGAAGACTGAGAAAGGAAAGGCAAGAGGCAGAGATGAAGATAGAGAAGAAGGAAAGAAGATGACAAGAGAAAGCAAGGATAAAGGAAAGACAAGAGATGAAGACAAGGCAAAGACAAATGAAGATGAAGAGGAAAAAGAACAAGGAAGATTTATTTTTGCAGGTACAAATGAAGGTGATGCAATGTGTTTCCAAGAGACTTGGAAAGCTTTGTTGGTTGGTTGTATGGTGCAGGAGCACCCAAGTCACTAAATGCCTTCAAGAGGCTAATATGTTAATTTTGTAATAATTCAAGTCAAAATGATGTTTGAATGCTTTGTAAAGGCTAATTTGAATGTAATCAAGTCATAAAAGAAGTCACTAGGAGGTGAAAATGCAAAAAAATGCAAATAATGCAATATTGTTGTCAAAATGTGATTATGTAAACAAAAAGGCATAAATCAAGCATATTAAGAGTTAAAAGGTAGTTGAACCGATGGAGGAAGTTGGTAAGTCAGTTACAAGGAGGGAAAAGTTATAAAAATCATGTAAAGGTCGAGCAAAAGGATTCCATTGTATTCTTGAAGAGTTAGAAATAATAAAAGTTCCCTGTTTTAGTTTATTTCTATTTTTTCCAGCATTTTTTACTGTTCCCATGTTTGGTACGGTCTGGTACTTCATTGTACAGACTCCCAATTGACATGGTTGGAAAGAGGGCAGAGTCTACTTTCTTTTGGTGGTGATTTGACTCATTTTCGTTAAGTATTAAGAAAGTTACATTGATTTTAATGAAAGAGGGTCTGAAATTCTGTACCTAGGTTTTGAGAGTCTAAAGGAGTATCTCATCACTACTCCACCAATGTAGGTCAAGTAGATTGGTGGAGTAGGTTAGGGATAGGATTTTTGTTGTGTTTAGATGTTTAATTGTGCAGGAATAAGCAAGAATGCTTGGAAGAAGTTGCTGCTACGCAGGGAAAATGAAGGATTTCCACACACAAGTTGCTGCTACAGTCATGGTTCTTGAAGAAACAGATCTTGCAGGGTCTTGGAATTGTTGTAGAAGGTGTAATAAGAGGTGTTACAAGGTGTTGGAAGTGTTGGCCAGTGAAAGAAAGGTTTGCAAATGTTTTATTCAAGAAACCCTCCTTAATTTGTGTTGTTTTCACCCTATAAACAAGGGTTTTGTGGATCAGCTGGTTTTTATGGTTTATATTCCTTACAAACAGTGAAATCATGAGATTTGTGGTATTTCCTAAGACTTTTTGGGGTTTTGAGTATTTTGGGAGTGATTGGAAGGGGTCTCCTTTGTAAATCAGGCCTCTTTTTGTAGCCTTTTGACAACACACAGTTTACAGATCTGATGAATTCTTATAAACAAATCTTTTGCATGTTCATGTTTTGTTGATGTGGATGCCAAGGGGTGTCTAAAGGTGCATTTGGTTCTTGGAAACTTATTTTGATTTGTGTGTTTTACCCGATCTAGGGCATGGAGTCCTATTTGGCAAATGGTGCTTGGTTGCATAAGATAATGAAAATCTGATAAACAGTGAGATGGGTGATCATAAACTCATGAATCTTGTTTTATGATGAAATTACAGTTGTATTTGTGTTTGGATAAGGTTCTTTATGAAAGGTTATGGCAGTATGGAGGTTTTAACATGTGCATTCAATATGCTTTCGTGATGGTTGAGCACTAAAATCTGATTTTCTGACAGAACAGTGATATGGGAGTTTGTACTTGGATTGTTTTTGTTAAGATGATGATGTTTTCAATGATTAAGAAGTCTGGTAATGGCAGAGTAATGATTAGGAATATGGTTTGTTGAAATAGAATACTGATTTGTTGCCTTGGTTGTCAGTTGTATTGAGGATTCTATGTTGAAGTATAGATTGGTGTTGATGTTTTTGGGATGGTAAAGATGAATTTGCATCTGATTTTGATGTGGTCTATGGAGGATTGATAGCATGTGAATAGTTGATGGATTTTGCTGAATAAAAAGTGAATTTTGATGAAAGTATAATTGTATCTTCTCTTGATTTGATTTGGGAATGAAGTTCCTTGAAGAATGAGTGTTTGGTATGGATGCTCTGCATCAGATATGAAGTTTTTAGGGCATAGGGGAGACACTTCTTGTGTCTCACCGACATGTCGATACAATGTGGGCTCTATTGACTCTATGACCGTCCTATGTGGAGTCTCGTGGACCAATAGGAGAAGCTGAATCTGAACAGTTGGAAGATTGTTTGTTGTGACGGTTTTGTGAGGAAGCTTGACGGACATGGAACGACATGGTTATACTCTGTGATTGTTGATTGTGATCGGTTAGTTAGATCGACGGATTGCTGGGTGGTTGTATGATCAGTAAATGTATTCTAATCTGTAAAGACTGTAACTTGAAGGTTCCTGTACAAGATTGTTCATGGTGAATGTTGCTATATATAGACATCAAAAAGATAAGTTTGAAACTTGTATGTAATCTTTATTATTGTAATACAAAGTGACTTCTCTTGGTGTGGTGGGTTTTTCTCCCATAAGGGTTTTTCCACGTATATCTGGTGTTCATGTGTGATTGTCAAATACTCTATTTCTGATATTTACTTCATAGTGCATCTTAGTTGAACTGTAATTAAAAATTAAAAGTATATATGCATTCTTCTCTGAGGTTTTGATGTTAGGAGATTTGTTTCCGCATCTAGCTTTCCTTACAAATCTCTTCAAATCCATATTCCAACAATTTTTTTATGTATGAACTTACAAAGATAAGTTGTGCAACTTAGCTATATCATTAGTGGTCAAGTGCATGCAAGTATGAATCATCATAGCCCTTGTCAATTTGGTGAATCACCTTTTCTTTTAGTTACAATTTTCATTTCAAGCATTCTTTTTCCATTTCCTCTGTAAAAAGTAGTAGTTTTAGGTGATATCCAATAAAGAACCAACTTTCTCTGGAGGTCCTTTTCTGCCATAAGGTTACCCACAGACTTAGAAAAGTTCCCATGTTACACATGATTAGATGTGTCAAATTTTAGCTTGGGTGCAAATCATAGTGTTAATAGTTACCTAATATTCCCCCCCCCCAAAGAATCATGTTCATTTTTCAAAATTTTGGCTAAGTCATGTACTAGTGGTGCTTTGAGTGTCTGGTATAACTCAGGTGGTGATTTGTTAAGTTACTCTAACTCCCCCTTTTCCCACCCAGTAGCACTTCCCACTTGTTTTGAAAGTACTAGCAGTGTTTTTCCCAGTTATATGAACTTATGAAATTCCCCTTTTGGTCTATTTTGAGCTAAGACAATGTGTGTGGTGTGTTATTAAGTTTTTCGAACTCTCCCATTTACCTCCTAGAGAGAAAAACAATTAACTTCATTAAGCGAGAGGTGTTTTGTAGCTAAGTATGAACTTGGGTGGTGATTTACAACTTGTTATTTGAACTACCCACTTCTCCACCTGCATAGTCATTCCTTTTTAAATTTTTGAAAAGCGGTTATATTGAGGCAGTGATGTGAAAGTTGACACGTGCCTACATGATGGAAAATGGTATTTAATGTTTATCTACTTACACATTTCTCATGGGGAATTAAAAGGGAAATTCATTCTAGGAAAAAACATTCTTCAACTATGAAACTCACTCTAGGAGACGTGAAGAAAGGGAGCACACCAATGTAGAGTTCCGTCCTTAGAGTTTGAGGTCGTTATGAGGTATTTTGTCCTTATCTTTTCCTTATGAGCATACGATTTTCAATCTTTTTTTCCTTGCATTTTAGATTACTTGGTGAAAATTCATTTGAACCCTAGTAGTCCAAAAATGGATAGAATTAAGTGTCAAGTGTATGAGTACGTCATGAGGTTAACATGTGACATGCCTGAGATAGGAGATACTATGCTAGGGTCGGTAAATTTGAAATAGCTTAAGCAAAAATTCAGTGCTCCTAATCCACCACCTATCACACAAAAAGTAATTGAAAGTGGATTGGTATAGGTAGCCACCTTTCTCATCGTTGTTCAATTCCCAAAATTGATTCTAGAATGTATAAGGAATTATAATGGTTAGAACTGGGAAATAAAAACTGAGGACAACCACTTGGTGATTAAAATTCAAAGAGATACTTTTGCCTCATGTTTAAGAATTCCTAAAAAATGACCCTACTCACCCATGGATTTCACCTATGCTTAAATTGAGTTTTCACTCAAGAACGGATACTATTGAAACATAATGGCAAGGAACTAGTTGGAAAAACCCAAGGGAGGCAAATCTCATCTACCCTAGAATTTATACAGGCACCATTTTGCAGGAGAGATATCTGACATGATTTTGTTGCTACACAAAGTTCAAGGAAATGAAGATTCCTTTTGTTTTAAAAAATGGATGTATTTCTTCATCCAGATTATACTCGAAGGAACCTAATTTCTAGATTGGGAAACACTTATCAGTGATAGGTTACACAATCAACTAGTTTAATTTCCTACAGATAGGGCATTTTTTATGTCCTAGTATTTGATTTATGCTATTGCAAATACTAGACCTTGGCCAGGCTTGAGGTCGAGTAATCTCCCTCGTGATTAGGTGTCAATTTTGAAAACCTTGATAAATTGCAATTATATAAAAGTTTTTCTCATCACAGGAGGATTCAAAAACCTTCACTATAAGAGTAACCAAAGAACTGCAAGGGAAAATTGAAATATGGATTTCACCTAAGGCTATGCAGTTTGTTATCTATTATTGTATCCATTTCATTCAGTTTCAGAGGTTCTCTTATATTAGGGTTGGTGGTTTCACTAGTTTTCCCATCAAGCTCCCAAGGCACTCGAAAGACTAGTTTGTGATGATTGAGGTTTAGAGGTAGCTAGCAAATGTCAACAAGATATGCTAGGAGCGCAGAAGGGTGATGGTGCAATTTCCAGTTGGGTTTGGTCCCTGCACATGTGAGTCCATGTCATATGTCCTCAATATAGAAAAGGAGATAACCAAGTACAATCTACAAACCTATGATGAACATTTTCCTTTCGATCTTAAGGATTATGTTAAAGATAATTTGAAGTTGGGTCCTGGTTTCCTCTATTTTCCTACTCTGGAGGACTATTGGAATGATTGTTTTGATGAATTTGAAGTGAGGAGTTAGATGAGACTGTATTTGAGACAAATAATCATTTGTAATTTGAGTTTTGATGTATAAGGAGTTGAGGATGATGGGTCAAATTCAGTGGACCCAATTTTAATAGACTTAATAGAAAATCAACCCATTCTTGCTATGGATTGGAGTAGTAAAGAGAAAGAAATAATTGAGGCTAGGATTGCTGATGTTTTGGAAAGGACCCAAGAGTGGGTTACTAAGAAGAAAACATAGCAATCCCATCCTAATACTAGATCACAAAACACTCAACCAGTAGGAGGTAGTGGTCAACCCTCTGTAACTGCAAGAACCTCTAGGGTTGCTTCACATTCAATGTAATTTGGGGCTTAAGGGGATGACGATGAAGAACCTCCTAACAGGAATGAGCTTCAACCGACTTGTGGAGAGGACCTCCCAAATTTACCTAATTTGGATCAGGAGAAATGGGATGAAGGAGAAGCAAATGGCTTAAGTAATATTTATATAAGTTCTTCCTCCCCATTACCTCAGTCATCACCTGTCAGGGAGGTTGATATACCTCTAAAATGGAGATCTTCCCCACTCTCTTCACAAGGTGTTCAAATAGATACTCCTCCCATGAATAGAATGATATTCCCTTCCTCTAGTTATAAAGCAACCAACGTCCCTAATACTCCTGTTTGGCTGGAAGAAACTATATCAAGAAAGAGGAAAGCAGTATAACTAGACCTCCTGAAGCAAGATATGGTAGGGAAATTTCTTCAAAGGACTCCAAAGCTGAATAATTTGAATACCACTACTAGGTTAATTGATGATGTCAGATCAAGAAGTTTACGTTTAGAAATTGTGCATCCCACTACACAAAAGGAAGTTACTCAAGCAATAACCAATGACTTTGATGTTTACAAAATTGACTTGGGACCCCCTAAAAGGGATGGAGACGTACAAATCTTCCAAGTTCCTACAGAAAGAATGGTTGAGAGGTCCAAGAAAGATAAAGAGAGTAAGAATTAATTGAAAAGGAAAATCTAAGTCTTAATTGAATGCCTAAAATCAGTTTTTGATCTACCACCTCAACTGATATCCCAAGCTGAGTCATCCTCTGACCCCCTTAGCTTTAATAGGAAAGGAGGTAGTAATTAAAGTGAGGAGCTACAAAAATTTCAGTAGGGTTGTTGAGGAATGGAGTAGTGGATTAATCAGAAAAGGTAATCAAATTATCTTTGAGTCTCTTAAGTGCCTACAAAGGGAAAATGCTTCAAGAATAGAAGTTCAAGAGAAGATTGCCACTACTAGAAAGGAGGAAATAATATGGAACTAGTATGCAAATTAAATGAAATCCATGATACGTTTTTGTATGGAAAATTTAGCCATTGAGCAAATCATACCCAACATTGTCGATGCTCACTACATAATCTAGAATAAAAGTGTGGAGTGGAAATCACAAGAAACAAAATAGGGCTTACAAAAGCTTCAAGAGGTTTGAACTGAATGCAATGCAATCTTAGAGGAGACTTGTAAAAACCTTGTTGCCCTCAGATTGCAACCTAACAGGGGAGGAGATGGGAGTGACAAGAATGCTAAGGCCTTGGAGAGTGATTTTCATAAAATAGTTAATGAAATTTTCAACTCCCGGTCATTTGATGTTGAGCATTTGAGGAAATTTAGCAAACTATATCTCATCCTATCTCAGGCTACAGGACTCATGAAGAATTACGACCAGAGGATCAAAGATGTTCAGGATAGCTAGTTGGCATGGAGACTACATATGGGAAATATAACCATTCCACACAATAAGGAGCTTCCACACATCATCAATACTTTCCAAGCCTTGCGAAAATGACTTGCCACATCTGTAGATTTAGGAAACAAAGCACCACTATCCTAGTTTTTAGTTGCTTTCTACTTCTTGAAAAAAAAAATTAATTAAAAATTAGTTATGGGAAAAGAAGCGATTACTCACCCACTATATATATATGTGTGTGTGTGTGTGTGTGTGTGTGTATTTATTTTCAAACTGTCTCTCTCTATACATCATTGAAAAGGACCTAATATTATGCTATTTTGAATAGAATTTTGTTGTGAGATGCAATCTCTATTTGTCTATGCGCATCTAGCTTACAAAGATAGTCGATATTCTTAGATCTGTGTGTTTAAGGTGTATCTGGATGTTTATGTTATTCATGTGTGTTGGTGTATGTATCCATCTTTTTATTTGATTTCAATTCACAAGTAATATTTGGTTGATATTTATGTTACTTTATCTTGTGTAAACTAGTCTTTGTGTCAGTAGTTCTATAATTTGTTTCATGCCTACTAGTCTTTGTGCTAGTATTTTAATGATCTATAATATGTGAACTAGTCTTTGAGCCAATACCTGTACTACTTTTCTTTGCACTTGGTATTAGGAATTTTCCTTGTATTGAGTTTTTCCTTTCCTACTTTTGGGTTAAAAGTATACATATGTTTAGTTAGTTTAGTCAAATTCATTGCATATCATATGAGGGAGTTGTACTGATAGGCCAATACTAGGGTAAAGAATAAACTAGATTCAGCTTAGTCTAAGTGTCAATCCAGGGATCATAAGCTCATGAAAGATGTTGTGGCTATATGCACAAGGGTTGTGATTCATGAGGTGAGTAGGGATGAAAATGTATTCCTAAACTCAATCAAATACCTAATTTAAAAATCAAATTAATGTTTATGTTTTACTTTTGTGACTATGGTTGTACTACAATATTTCTGCAATAGAGACTAGAATAGAAATAACAACAACAATGATTCTAGAAATTGAACTCACAGCTACAATAATATGAACAATCATTAATACAGATAAGCATTAGATCCCATAATTAAATTTTAAGCAATTAACAATAAACATTAAATAGTTTCATAAAATAACATAAATAAACACACTGCTGAAAATAAACACACTGCTGAAAATAAGCACATTGCTGGAAATAAACACACTTACTACAAAAGCTACAAAATCACCAAGCATTCCAAGAAGGGGGTTGCCTTCCTCCTTAATCTTCCTAGTGTTAAAATGGAATTCCTTTACACTAGTTGAGTCACATGAATATGTTGTTTTATTTATAAAAAATAATGCATAGTCTATATCTTCTCTTCTTTCTCATGTAGCTCATATTTATAAGAAATATGTGTGCAAGTTGTTTCCTATTTTTATGCCACTTTTCTATTATTTTGTGGCTGATATTTAGCAGTTTGATTTGTTGAAACAACTCACCCTAAATTGTAGGAGCTTGTTTAGCTCATTGTTACAATCAATAAAATAGAATATTATTTTCAACTGAGGACATTCTAATCAAAACTGAATAATAATTGGTTATAACTAAATAACCAAAGTATTTTATAAGAAAATAATTTTATGTTTGGAATTAATTTGCTAATATTTGTACCCAGAAGTTTGCATTCTTCTCCTCCAATTAGCATGTTGCAATATATATTTTCTTGACATAATATAAGAAAATACTAGTAAATACAATCTAATAATTATTATTCACTTATTTTATCTAAAAACTAAATTAAATACTACTTATTTATATTTAACCATAAGCAGCAAAAGGTGGTAAAATGGCATGACAATATACATAAATGGAATATGGAAATGGGTTAAATGGTATACGAAAAAGGATAAAATATGGTATAAAATGGAGCGTGAATGGCACTCATCATGTACCTCCAAAATTCAGAGGAAATTCACAAATGAAATAATGAACTTTCTAGAGCTATTGGGAACAATCGCACCTATTAAGCAAAATAACTCATTATTTTTTAAGGTGCCCAATATGTTAGCTAACATATTTTTGGTGACTCCATTGGGGAACAAATGAATCAGATAAAATTTGAGTTTCCTTATCTTGTTTTTACACATTGAATGTCTTAAGTTAACCCTAGATTCCAACAGGTTTACTAGGGGAGAAAGTAGGGGTATCTCAGACCCAGATTTTGAGTCTTTAAATAGAAGTAGCTTTTCCTATATTATCCCTTCTTGATGAAGGGTTGGGGCTAGAAGTAGACCTGCTTCTCCAACTAGGGAACCTCCAGACTATTCAACTTCTCAAGTTCTAGTGTTACATGGAACTGTCCTCTCGATAGTTGTAAACTTCCCTCACACTATGGCTAATCAATCACCTATCCCATGGGGGGCTGTTATAGGTCCTTTGAGTTTAGG
The DNA here is from genome assembly GCA_007258455.2 of Sequoia sempervirens. Lineage (NCBI taxonomy): Eukaryota > Viridiplantae > Streptophyta > Pinopsida > Cupressales > Cupressaceae > Sequoia > Sequoia sempervirens. Next base: position 4,639 of record VDFB02016774.1, on the reverse strand, counting down.
AAATAATTTGCATGATTTACCTAAAGGCTCTTGTAAAAATCTACCCAAGTTTAAGGGCGATGGAAAAATCTCACCCGAAGAGCATATTGATGCATTCATTGCAGCTTGCGGTGTACTTGGAGTACAGGAAGAAGATGTGGCAATTAGGATTTTTGCAAAATCTTTAGTGGATGTTGTGGTACAATGGTACTATCAGTTGCCACATGGTTCAATCAACAACTAGGCAACTATGTTAAGTAAGTTTGAAGCCAGGTTCAAAAGTGCAAATGATGATTTTTCATTAATAGCACATGTAATGTAAATGAAGAAAGAGGCAAGTGAACCTATGAGAGAATTTGTTGAAAATTTTAATAGATTGGTATCTTGAATCAATGATGTAAAGAGACCATCCGAAGAGATGCATAAGTGTTTCTTCATCGATGCACATCTAGATATTAGTTTACTTCTGAAAAGACAACCAATGAATACTTTGGAGGCCACACAAATGCTTACTATTGAATTAGAAGATGACTTTATCACAATGGGGAAGTAGAAAAGAGAGATGCATACAAACAAGTCGCAGCCAACTACCTCATCAAATCCTATGATATAATATTGGTGAACGATATTATTTCTCTTAAAGGACAATTACCCAAAAGCAATTAGCCTTATCAAGACTTCAACAAAGGTGAATTATCAGCCAGGAAATAAGAACCTTCCCCTACCTCCAACTCAATAGAGGTTGGTGATAACAAGAAGAATATGTGCACCTTTCATCTTACTTATGACCATGATCAATTAGAATGTCTTGAGATGAACAGATTCATGCAGATGACCACTATGAAGGAAGTCATCGAAGATGTTACTGAGGAAGGAAACCCTTCCAATCTATATGGTGACTTTGTGAATGGGTACCTCAAGTTTGAACCTGATGATGATAGAGATGGAGATGTCTACATCACTCTAGATGAGCCTACTCGTATCGCTGTCACACGAGGACAACAAAACACTAATAAAAATTATACTTTTCTCCTAAAGTTTTACTTACTAGAGCTAGTGCCACTTTGAAGGGAGAAAATGTATCCCACCCAACCATAGAAGATTTTTCTAAATATTCTAATGTGTCTTCCATGCAAAATCTCTTGGAACCTTTTATATTGTTGAATTTTGCAAGAACTCTAAAGTGCAAATTTCCCCAATAGAATACTTACGCATGAATCTAAAGAACTAGACAGATTAATTGAATTCATTAGACCAGGATAGTCTAAGTCTCATGCTGGCTTAGATGAACATATGATTAGTTCTCAGGACTCAACTGATAATGTAGCATCTGTAGACACGTAAAATGTATTGATTGACATTGTGCATCTGACCCTAACCACTAACATCATTTTGTCCTAAATCATCCTTCGATCTAACCATTTAATCAAATACCCTTACCTAATTAAATTCATCAATACTCCTCTCTTAATTAAATAAATTAGTTATCTAATTAAGTCACCTTTTCTCAATAACTAAATTAATCATTTTGATCTAGTTATCCTATTTAATTAAATAATTAATTTTATTTGATTAAATCTCTTAAGTCTATCTATTAAATTAAATAAATAAAAACCTTATTTAGTTTAATCTAACATCATCTCTTTTAATTAAATAAATCAAAATCTTTATTTAATTAAATCCCTTATCACATTCTTCTCATATTTGATTTAAATAAGTCCAAAAATTTAAGTCAAATAGGTCACATCATTTAACCCCTTCATTAAATTAATTAAATCTGATTAATTTAATCTTCTCTCATGTCACATCCTCTAGCTTTTACCACTTGCACATGAAAATAGACTTATTTGATTTATTAAATCTCTATTTTCCTCAACAAGGCATCTTTTAAGGAATATTCTTCAAGTTTGAATTCAAAATCCAAGTTGACTTGTCCCTTCCAACAAGGCATTTACTCTCTCTTACATGTCCTTTTCCTTAAGCCAAGTGGCATTCAATGCATTCTTCCTTCCCTCTTGCATGTCATTTCAACAATTTCAAAATTCAAATATATGCATTTATTGGCACAATCCTCAAAACTTGCACATCCTCCATCCATTCATAGGTTGACAAGTGGCACTTTTCCATTGGCTAATTCTTAGTCCCACATTGCTCTATTTTGGACATTCATCCATCTTAGCATTCTATAAATAAGAGGCTAATCTCTTCATTTGATCATCCACAATTTGAGTAAACTTACCATGCTCAAATAATTAGCAATTCTCATCCATTATCATTGAATCTTAGCTAGGTTATGTAGATTTTTCTATTGGAGCACTCATCAAACATCAACAAAGTGGATCAAATTCTTCATCAAACCACCATTGCATCATTGGAGTTGGGAAAGGGCCAACTTCCACATCAAATTGGCTCCAATTCCCTCAAGAGATTAGGAGTTTGTTTGCTTTAGAATAGGATTTGATATGCTTTTAAATTTCATAGTGTTCTTCATTTCATATTCTATCTCTTTTGCTATTCAAATGAATTTCTCGAGGAATCATTGTTCTTACTTGCATTTCACCTTCTAATGTATTTGTTCATATTGTTTTGCAAGTATTAGGATTGGGGTTCGCATAACATCCAACAATAAAATGTCTTCATCATACACTTTTGATGATAAACCCAATCATTTCTATGTGTCACTATTTATAAATGGGTTCAGGTTCAATAACTATATTATTGACTTTGACACCTCTGATAATGTTAATTCTTGCACAAACCACCCAAGACTTGGGATTGAATCTAACCAAGACATTTGGGAAATGCTATTTTATGGAGTCCAAACAAGTTCCTTTAATTGGGCAGATCAAAGATGCACAAGTTGCACTTGCAGCTCATCCAAACAAATGGCTCAAGCTCACCATTTTAGTAGCCAATGTACCAGCTAGCTATGGCATGCTATTAAATAGATTTTTTTGTAAAGAATTAGGCGGTGAAATCTAGCTGGATTGGTCTTATGCCACTATACCTATTGGAAATAAAAAAGTGTGCTTGGAACCTGAGCCTAAAGCTAAGATAACTGTACTGAAATCAAAAGATCCTAAGGCCCAGATCTTATTTGAAGAAGTTGAATTTGGAAATTATATGTTATTTTCAGATAAAGATAAAGAGATCAATATGGTTGATTCGGGTTCAAATTCAAAACTCTGGACAATGGAGTTCGATGGAAGTTTCTCAAACTCTTGATTAGGAGCAGGTGTGGTCCTCATTTCCCCTTCTAGTGAGCAACTCCCTTTCTCTTATAAGTTGGAATTTACAAATACCAATAATACCATAAAATATGAGGCTTTCTTATTATGATTGGTTGAAGAGAGGAGTATGGGGATTAAGATGCTCAAAGTTTTAGGACATGCATAATTGATTGTCAATCAAGTGCAAAAGATTTTCACTATAAAAAATAAAAGGTTAAGACAATACAGGAACTAGGTATGGGACGCTATTGAATGTTTTGATGAATTTTCAATAGAGATCATTCCTAGGGAAATGAATTTAGAGTCGATTCTTTAGCTGTGTTTGCTTTCCTATTGCTACCTCATTCTAATTTCAAAGACAAATCATACAGGATTGAATTAATTTATCGACCTAGTGTTCCCAACAATGTTAATTCACTAGCAGGTGTTCGAGAATGATAAGTAGATTCAAGCCTTCTTAGAGAATGCTAAATTTTTTTCCCAAACTTTCTTCGAAGGAAGCTCAAGCGAATGTAAAGAATTCTACCCTGGTGACATCATCAAGCTTAAGGATAGGGTCATACAACTGAAAGGCAGTAGAATTCCTAAGGGGTTAGTCTCCTTGGAGGATCTATTTGATTGGCATGATCAGTCCATAAAATGGAAAATGAATTATTCTATCAATAGTTCTAGAGATTTTGAGGCACTGAACATTGAGATTCCTGATTCTCCTAAGATGATCTATATTGGAAAATGTTGTTCTTTGGAGGAAAAAGAAAAATTGATAGCTTTACTCATAAAGTACAAGGAAGTTTTTTCTTGGTGCTATGATGATCTTAAGAATTTCATGGGAAAAAAAATTTAGCATCACATTCTACTAAAGGGTGGAATATCTGCTTTCAAACATAAACAAAGGAAATATAACCCTAAAGTGATTAATGCAATTTTTAGGGAAATTGACAAGATGTTGAAAGCCAGAATAATCTACCTGATTCATCATTCAATCTAGGTAGCCAACATTGTTCTAGTCCGCAAAAAGAATGTTGAAATAAGCATTTGCATAGACTTTAGGAATCTCAATCAAGTGTCCCTAAAGGACAACTATTTGCTTCCAAACATAGACCATATCCTACACAAATTTGTTGGCTTAACGATGATGTCCATGTTGGATGGTTTCTCTGGCTATAATCAAATTAGTGTGGTAGGAGAAGATCAACATAAGACGACATTCACTATTCCTTGGGGAACTTTTACTTACAACATGATGCCTTTTGCATTAATTAATTTTGAAACAACATTCCAAAGAGCTATGAACCTATCTTTTGAAGATCTCAGGAATAAGATCATTATAATTTATTTGGATGACCTGATAGTGTGCTCCAAAAAGAGAGAAAATCATTTAAGGGATTTGGAGCAAGTGCTACAGAGATGTGAAGAGCATGACATCTCCC
>VDFB02016773.1:0-19299 GCA_007258455.2 Sequoia sempervirens | reverse complement strand
GGCCCTCCTTGTGATTTTGGCTTAATTTTTCCTTGGTTTAATGTTGTAATATGGATAACAAATTCACATTAGGTCATGGGCCCTTTTAAAGATAAATAAACCTAACTCTGTCCCAATTTAATGTTGTAAAATGTGTTTATTGACATTTTAACATTGAATTTGGGAAGCTCGTAAACCAAGTGGACCTAATCTAGTGTTGTAATGTGTCCTACAAATTCACATGGGATTTAGGGCCCTTCTAAGCTAAATAGATTCAATTTTTCCATTGTAAAGTGCATTTATTTACACTTTCACATTGGATTTTGGGCCCTATTATATTTATGACCTTTATATCATCATTAATAGGCCCCTGTGACCCCATATTGTGCATCCCAAGGAAAATTTTGATAAAAAACCTAACTAGATCAACATATAGACTTAATTTATGCATTCCCCGATACTTTAGCTAGCAAAATGGCCCCTATTGGACCCATTTGTCACCTTGAGAGAATGAGTCCCATCTAGGTGGGACTCATTTTCCCAGGATGGTGAATGAGTCCCATTTGAGCTATTTTCAAAGTTTGAGCGAGAAAAACTAGGTTTTAAGTTTAATTTTCTTCAATGTTGGCCTTGGGGATCGAATTAACAGTCATGTACGTGAATTGCCTATATAAATGAGCTTCTAAATCATTATTTCATCTATCCATCATACATTCATGAGATCAAGTCAAGCAAGCAAGAGTTATGCATTTCAAGTCTTCACAAGGTCATCAAGATAGCATTCAATATCAATTCTAAGGCATTCAAGGGTAGATTCTTCATCCATTGTTCCAAAAATTCAAGATCCATCATCATGGAAAGTTTCTAATTGAATTAATTCATATTCATACTTCATTATCTTATTTCATCATTTTGGTTTAATTACCTAAAAGGGGTTTGACCAAGGCAAACCCCCATTCCCTAACAATCATCAAGTTTCTCTCTCTCTCTCTCTCTTTGTGTGATTGCAGACCTAGGTGCTTTAAAGGCTTGGAGATCACTAAATATTAGGTTGAAGACTTGTTGGAGTCATTTCCCTATTGGAAAGGTCAAAATCCTCACAAAAAGTCACTTACAGTCCTGAAAATTAGGGTTTTGGATACAGACACCTGGAAGAATAGATTGAGCAGACAAAGAAGAGTAGGTCTGAACTTTAAATTTCTAGAAAATTCAAACTATACTCATTTTCCATTAGTGGTGAATGAGTCCCATTATAGGCATTTTTTAGAGATTTTTGCAGATTCGGATACCCATTTTCCCAAAACTTGCTCCAGTGCAGTTTTTTAGAACTGGGACTGATTCACCTAGAATGGAAAATGAGTCCCACTAGGCTTAAAAATTAGCATCTTTAGGATTTCAAGGCTTCATTCCATCCCCAACAAGTTTCTAGGTACACAATTTTAGTTTTACAACTTTCTGTTTTGTTTCACATGCATTTCTAGGTCATTTAGCATATGTTTGCATATCACATTGTGTTTTCAAACATTTTATGTTTTTCAAGTTTACACTTGGTGGTGAACCCCTTTCTTGTCTCAATAATCTCCAAGGATTCCTTATAGTCAAATATCTTACATCCTTCATTGGGTTGAGGTCTCTAAGGTATTCTTGAATGCAAACATTGTGAAATCAGATCCCTCTCCTCGTATCCATTTTTGTGGACAAGGAAGTGAAGCATCCATTTTCGGTGTCCACATTTTGGTGAACCCAAATTTTGAATAACATAAGTCTGATTTGGAGTGAATTTACATCCTAGACTTTTCTTGCATTAACATTTCATTTCATTTTACATTAGCTAATTGACATTCTAGGGTTTCAAATTTTTGCATTAGTGAAAGTGCATATAGGTTGCATTTTCGCATCTCATATCATTGAAAAAATCTAAAAACTACATTTTCAATTAGGATTTACATCATACACCATTAAAAGCATAAAACTCCATTAAAAATCTTTGAAAATTTTGAACAAAATCCCTACTGGGACTCATTCGCCACCTTGGGCGAATCAGTCCTTGTGCACCCCTAAAACTGCCTTTTACAACATTGAAAACCCTATTTCCGCACTTCTATTTACTGCCATTAACTATATGTTTCAGTTAGCTGACTTTATGTTACATGCATTTCACTAAATCTAGCTTACTTTGGTCCATTTCATGCATGGCATAATATCAAATTTGCATTCTCACATTGTTACATAGCATAATCAGTCAATTGTCATCCTTAAAATTTGAAAAATTACATTCCTCTTTTGCAAGATTGCTTTAGCATGGTTGCATTTCAAGATTGTAGAATAATCATTACATCATGTTTTCATTACAAAAATCTATAGTTATCATACTTCATGTTCTATTTTCAGATCTTATTGGGTGTTGTAAGAAAGTTTTGTTAAAAGTGCATATGAATATGAGGTCCTTTCTGCTCTCTTTTTTTTCATCATTGATCCTTATCCTTTTGTGAGTGAGGTTATTCTAGTGAAAGAAACCTTGGTTAATCATAAAAATCATATTTTTTCTTCTCCTAATATCTCTCCTACTTGTGAAGAAGATATTATAGCATTAGAAGAACCAATTGATGAGAGTTTTGAGAACCCGAGTTGTTTCTCTCCTCTTACCTCTCCTATTAGACAAGAAATTACTAAACAAGAGGACATAACAATAAGTAATCATGATGATCACACAACACAACAAGAGACCATTGAAACCTACCTATGTTCATCTCCCAACATCTTCTCCTCTTGTGACAGTGATGAGGATATGTTGGTGTTAGATAAGCAAACCTTCAAGATCTATGATAACCCTCTTTAAGATCCTTCCCCTACCTATCCTATTTTGGAAGACATTAGGGAACAATGGACTGAACTCATAAATGATCATGATAATCATACTTTTTCTTCTCCTAGTATCTCTCATAGCTATGAAGAAGATACTTTGATGGATGAAAGTCATGAGAATCTTAGTTTTCCCTCTTCACCTAGCAAAACCCTTATTGAGCAACACAATTCAACCATTGATCATTCCCCTACTTGTGATGAAGTCATTTTAGAAGAACCAATTCTTGAATGTCAAGAAAATTTAGTTTGTAGTTCTCCTAAAAACTCTGCTTCTAGGAAGAATATCATGAAAAATGAAAATGACAACAATAAGGTGGCTTCCTTAGGTCATGAAAAACAAGTGGTTCTAGATTGCCCTTTATTAGAGATACATCAAACCAAGACCGCTGAGGTTATGAACATGCAAGTGTCCCCCTATATTAATGGACTTCCTCCATATCCCATAGGACATCCTAAGAATCCTCTAATCCTTCACCCACCATAACATAAGAAAAAAAACTAGAACTTATCCTTTATCAACCTAAGAACAATGTTTTGCAATAGCCGAGTCACAATACTGTTGCTCATCCATGTAACACAAGGAATAATTTATAATGAAAACAACCAACCCCAACACACCTCCCCTTTCATAATACCATTTTTCCTAGTGCTCCACGTTTACCTTCACATAGTGGGAAGGAGTATGATATTTTTTAACAAATTAAGAATACTCTTGCAAAGATATCTTTATGGGTTTTAATTCAGAATTCACCTAATTATCATACTATGGTTCAAAGATCCTTGCAACAAGTTGTGGTTCCCTATAGTGCAAACTCGAATGACATAACAACCATGATTCAAGGAATAAATGATGACATTATTTTCCACCAAAGAGAACTACCCCTCTGGAAGTGCAAAAACAAAATGAAGCTTTCATAATATTATATCAATATAAAAACATTGGCATAAAGAGAACCCTTGTCAATAATGGCTCTGCTCTTAATCTATGTAGTGTAAACCTTTTGGATAGGCTTCATGTGGACAAATCAAAAATTCAATCTGAATATTGGTCTATTAAGGGATTTGACAATGTAGCAAAACAACCACTTGGTGTGATCACTTTGACTATTACAGTTGGAAAGGCCACATTAGAGACACCAATCCATGTTATGCCTCATGATATTTCATATAATCTTCTCTTAGGTAGACCTTGGATTCATGCAATGAATGGGGTGCCTTATACTCTTCATCATAAAATGAAATACATCTACAACAACAAAGTGTACACACTTGACGTTGATCCTGAGCCATATAGTGTCTTACAACTTGAGAAAAACAAAGATAACCCCTTGAAAAAATTAACACCAACCACATAAGTAGATCCCATGAAACAAAACCTATAGAGAAAAGCATATTGAGGAAGTCACAAAGCTCTTAGAAGATGATTGGGGTTCCTTAGATTTCACACCAACATTCATGGGAGAATAGAAGATCATACATAAAGACTCTAAAAGGGGAAAATAAAATGCGGTAATGACAACACAAAATTCGGAAGATCCTTCGAAAGCATCCTCCTCAACCACTTTAGAAGAAAAGACAACATACACAACAAACTTTAATGAAACTAACTATCAATGTAACCTCTAAATCCTAAAGAAATGAAAAAAAATTATGGAAAAGGGTATGAGCTTATGAAACAACTTGACTATAGTGGAAAAGGATGTGGTGCTAGAGAACAAGGTATCCACAACCCTATTGAGCCTAACATGCAAGAAACGACTCATGGTATTGGTTATTGTCCTTTGATAGAAATAAACAAGCTTTCCCTCAATATCAACACTCTTACAAAACATCCTTCTAAGCCAACTCTAACAGTAATGCATCCTGAACTGATAAACACTATTGGTATTGAAAGTTATCCTTTGCAAGAAATGAAACAAACAAAGACATCTTCAATTAATGTTAGTGTCATCACGCAAAACACTAATGATTTGAAATCGTTAGATTTTACATCCTCCTTTCAAGGAGAGAACAAAATATCACAATCCAAAGAGTCTTGCGTAGGTATGGCATCTTGTACTAAGCAAGAGAAATATTTGTCGCATAATCAAGGAACATCTACCATTGATCAAGAGGGTAATTTTTTGAGACTCCTCCAAGATCACTTAATATCCCTTCCTCCAAGAAAATGAAAGAAATTCTATTACAAGACTTCATTTTATGACTATCACAGAGTTCACGGTCATTCTACTAATTAATGTAAGGCTTTGAGTAGTAAAATCCATCATCTTAAGGAGTTTGGTTCTCTCTCTTATGTGGGGGAACCTAATGTTAGAAACCAAGATCAGACATGCAAACCAAAACCTTCCACAAAAGAGAAAATCGAAAAAATACTGCAAAGCTATTGCAAAAGATGCAAAATATTAATATTTAGGGGAATTCATAATTACATGAGATGATTTTATAAAAGAAAATATGTATAACTTAATTTTATCTGAGCAACAAGATAGCCTCAAAGAAGATAAAGGATGACAATAAATTAACCCACAACAAAATATTACCTAAGTAAAGTTATGCTTTTAATTAAATATTAATTACACTAAACACCTCCCCATAAGTGCTACTTTAGAGATCAAAAGCAGCGTAACCTAAATCCAAGATGAATGGAAGAGTTAATGAATAACCCTAAACGCGCCCCGATTAGGGTACCCATGTACAAATGCAATAAAGAGGTAGAGAAGGAAAACCCAGTGGGACAAAACCCCCCTACAATGAGATGACTGCTGCAAAGAAGCACTGGAAGAACACTGTGGAGTAACATTGGAACCGCAATCTGACAAGCAATACATGCTCGCCCAGCTAAGAAACGCAAACCGAATTCACCGACCCACCATAACAATCTTACCAGTTCCGCCAACGAACTTTGCGCATAATGGATGCTTCGATACGCAAAATCTTTAAACGCAGACCATGCCGATGACCAAAACCCATGTCGTTCCAACACTACCGCCATGCCCCAACCGCAGCGACCATCCCACACCGCACAACGGCGAATAACCAGCGAACCAATGTGAATCGGGATATGTGGCCGGTTAGAGAAAATGTAGCCAAAGAAACTAAGAAAGTCCCGATATAACCCATGCAGCTCAACAAAACAAGATAAAGACAAAAGTGCATCCACACTCTAATCAGATTATTATGCAAGAAACCCCCCTCATGGAACTTTATCTCAATTCATTTATTACAATAACCCAATGATTGTAAAAGGAGAGAATGCTAAACATGCATAAACAAAAAATAAAATGATGTGGTATTGAAATGGAGTGCAAATATTCAAGTTTCACCCTTCCAACTGCCAAAACATCCAAGTAATCTCCAAAACACCCATCAGGACAAATTTGGAATAACGATCAACCTGGGAAAGATGCGCGCATGGTCAAAGTGGGCCAGAGTCTCAATTAATTTCCAATGCCGCATAAGAAGCAAAAACCAAAGATTGTGCGCAAAAAGTTGAGAGCTTGGGCTTGGCGGCAATTGTAAATGATATGATTCCCCAAATAGAAAAATAATGAAAATAAACTACACCCATAGGGAAACGGCTTCTAACCAAATTTCTCCATCAGGAGCATTCTCGCCATTCCGACTACACTATATGGCCAAGCGCGCCAAAAAGAGTTAAGAAAAATGCTCCTTTGAAGGAAAACCGGTTAGGAGTGGGGGAAAGAGGGTTGTACTACCGATGATCGCCATGCCGACGCCGCATCGCCATCGTTAAATCTTTGACGGCCATTCGCCAGATTTACAAAAAGTCCCCCGCAAATTGACGATCGGCCGACCACCTTTGGTAATATGCCGATGGAATATTCCCGCCTTTACCGGCCGGGGAGGGCTAGCCGACCGGCGAATGGGAAGTCATTGAAATTTTTGAAGCGCATTGATTCTGGGCCATAGCCACCGGGATTTACCGTAGTGTTGCCAAATTGCTGATGCCGCCAACAGCCGTATCGGTCGTGAGATGGGGTATGCCGCCAGCGCTATGAGTTACCGGTTAATTGAAATAGCCGCTAGTGGGAGGCAAGCGCAGCCTATGACGCGCCGAGATTGTGGTATGGTGGGTGGAGACGGCCCGCAGGATCACAGCGCGCAGTAATTCCCCGTGCATCTTTACAAATGAAATCCACATGAAACCTTATCCCTCCCCAATAAAATTCCTTTTAAAACTTTTTTAATTTCTAAAAAAAACAAAACTAATGAATTTTTTGCATGCAGGAGAAATTCAAAAAACCTGAATATTTTTTTTTCAAGAATCGTGCAAGGGGCTGTACATAGATCATATGGCTTCTGGAACATTTTTTTTTTGCCTTAGAAGGTCCCGATGCCGAAATAGGGTGTGTTTATGTCAATTTTCATCTCTCGGATGCTCTGGATCTGATGGCAAGGTCCGATCTGCCTGAAAATGTACCAGAAGCTTCGCAACTCCCAGATCTGGAAAATCTTCAAACCCTCATAACTCTGGCATAAAATGTCAGATTTAGGTGAAACAAAAGTCGATATTGACTTTTTCAATAGCCTTGAACTCAAATATGAGCTCAGATTTCCTCCAATGTGCGCCGAAAGTAACCATGCAAGAGCACCCAAATAGAGAGACAATTTGAAGGTATGAAACCCTCAAGGAATCTCGAACGAACTCTACAATTATTTTCTCAAAAATATGAGAAGGGGCTACAAATCAAGGCTCTGATACCATGTTAGAAACCAAGATTAGACATGCAAACCAAAAAACCTTCCACAGAAGAGAAAATCAGAAAAAACAAAGCTATTGCAAAAAGATGTGCAAAATATTATTATTCAGGAATTCATAATTACATGAGATGATTTGCTTTATAAAAGAAAATATGTATAACCCTAATCTTATCTTGAGCAACAAGATAGCTCAACAAGATAGGGATGACAATAATTAACCTAGGAATTAAAATATTACCTAAGTAAAGTTATGCAAGTGTAATTAAATATTAATTACACCAACACCTAATTCCTCTAATTGATACTGATTTTCACTCTACCATGCATCTTATCAATCATTTCGGCTCACACTTTTCTTGCACTAAGTGAGGGCAAGGGGTTAGATAACCTTGTCCTTGCATGTCACTTGTCGTTGTATCTTTTGGCTAGTAGATCACCTTTCATGTACATATAAGAGTAGGCTTGTGATGTGGATGACATGCCTTAAGATTGACTCACATGTGACATAGTTATTCAAGATGCAGCTTATTGGAAACATATGACTTGGCATGGGGCTTTCCGAATAATCTCTCGTGTTTCCTTCTACTTTAAAGAAATTTCTCACAATAATGGTGTTAGCAACCACTTTAAAGTGGGGGCATACATCGACAATCATTGTGTTTCATTGCACAACTTCTTTCTTCTTGCAATGCGTCCTTTTCTTGGTGGTGTCATTGAGTTTGGTTTCCTCCAAGAGTGCAATATTTCTTCGACTTGTCCTCTCTTGGAAACATTAGGCACAATGTTCCCTAAGAAGAGACCTTGCATGAACTAATAAAATCCCTTTGAAAAAATCTTGCACTATCTTACATTTACAACATCGCTTTGTTCATGAGCTCCAAGTATATACAAAGTTTTGCTTGTCTCATGAAGCTGAAAAAGTCATTTTTGTGTGGCACCTTATTAAAGTTATTAGTAGGTATAACTTTGGTATGGTTGAACGGGAAGCCCAATCTGAGGCATGAATTACCCCATAGCCATTTGTGTGTGTGTGAGTGCATACCAACCATGAGTGTATGTTTCTCACCCTTTTAGGACTTCTCACTCGGTGGACAACCAAGAGTTCCGTCGCCTAAGAGTGAGTATGGATTTTTTGGAAAAACAACCTAGATCTGATCTACATTGTGTTGGACAAATGGTCGAAGCTTGATTCGATCTCTTATTTTACTTTTTCTTTTTGTCATTTCCATTGTATGATCACGTATCTTATTTTGCTGCATAACATTCACCTTGTATGTGTCCTTTTGTGCTTATGTTGGTTTGACTTTGGATCTTGGATCCTGGGGGCTTGGCCACCTCCTTTGATTTTTGTCATCCTTTGTCATCTGAATTGGTACAATTGGACCCCTCTTGAATGTCTACTTTAGTGTGAGTTTGAAGCAAGTTCATCCTCTCACTAAAGTGGGGGCTAAATGTGGACATCGAAAAAGTTACCCTTCTACTTTTTCTATCTTGTTGTGGCCCTCTTTGTGATTTGGGCTTAATTTTTCCTTGATTTAATGTTGTAATGTGGATAACACATCCACATTAGGTCTTGGGCCCTTTTAAAGCTAAATAAACCTGACTCTATCCCAATTTAATGTTGTAAAATGTGTTTATTAACATTTTCACATTGAATTTGGGAAGCTTGTAAACCAAGTGGACCTAATCTAGTGTTGTAATGTGTCCTACACATTCACATGGGATTTAGGGCCCTTCTAAGCTAAATAGACTCAATTTTGTTGTTGTAAAGTGCATTTATTTACACTTTTACATTCGATTTTGGTCCCTATTGTCTTTATGACCTTTATGTCATCATTAATAGGCCCCTATGGCCCCATATTGTGCATCCCAAGGAAAATTTTGATCAAAAACCTGACTAGATCAACATATAGACTTAATTTATGCATTCCCTGACACTTTAGCTAGAAAAATGGCCCCTGTGGGACCCATTCACCACCTTGAGTGAATGGGTCCCATCCAGGTGGGATGCATTCACCCAGGATGGCGAATGAGTCCCATTTGAGCTATTTTCAAAGTTTGAGCAGAAAAAATTGGGTTTTAAGTTTAATTTTCTTCAATATCAGCCTTGGGGATCAAATTAACGGTCATGTGAGTGGATTTCCTATATAAATGAGCTCTTGAATCATTATTTCATCTATCCATCATACATTCATAAGATCAAGTCAAGCAAGCAAGAGTTATGCATTTCAAGTCTTCACAAGGTCATCAAGATAATGTTCAATATCAATTCTAAGGCATTCAAGGGAAGATTCTTCATCCATTGTTGCAAAAATTCAAGATCCATCATCATGGAAAGTTTCTAATTGCATTACTTCATATTCATGCTTCATTATCTTATTTCATCATTTTGGTTTAATTACCTAAAAGGGGTTTGACCAAGGCAAACCCCCATTCCCTAGCAATCATCAAGTTTTTCTCTCTCTTTGTGTGATTGTAGATCTAGGTGATTTGAAGGCTTGGAGATCATTGAAAATTAGGTTACAAAATTTTTGGAGTCATTTCCCTATTGGCAAGGTCAAAATCCTCACAAAAAGTCACTTACAATCCCAAAAATTAGGGTTTCAGATCCGGACACCTAGAAGAACAAATTGAGCAGACAGAGAAGAGTAGATATGAACTTTGAATTTCTAGAAAAGTCAAACTGGACTCATTCGCCATTAGTGGCGAATGAGTCCCATTGTAGGTTATTTTCAAAGATTTTTTTTAGATTCGGATACACATTTTCTTGAAACTTGCTCTGATGCAGTTTTCTAGAACTAGGACTGATTTTCCTAGAATGGCAAATGAGTCCTACTAGGCTTAAAAATTAGCATCTTCAGGATTTCTGAGCTCCATTGCACACTTTCAACTTTCTGTTTTGTTTCACTGCATTTCTAGGTCATTTAGCATATGTTTACATATCACATTATGTTTTCAAGCATTTTGTGTTTTCCAAGTTTACACTTGATGGTGAATCCATTTCTTGTCTCAATCATCGCCAGGGATTCCTTATGGTTAGATCTCTTACATCCTTCATTGGGTTGAGGTTTCTAAGGTATTCTTGAATGTGAACATTATGAAATCGGATCCCTTTCCTTGTATCCATTTTTGTGGACAAGGAAGTGAAGCATTCATTTCCGGTGTCCACAATATAGTAATTCTTCTCTTATTCCTACTACTACCACAATTTTCTATGAAATTGTAGTGATATATAATGTATAAATTTTTTTTCTTGGTATCATTTACTATCTTAGGGAGTAGAAGGCTTAAAATTATTGTTGCCTTTAATGGGTCAAACATAATACCCTCTTTGGAAATGATATGCCCTAATAAGGTATCAAATGATACCACAAATATATAATTTTTAAGGTTTAATGTTATCCTTAAGCTGTTGAATCTCTATAAAATTAGTCTCAATACCTAGACATGTTCACTCATCAATCCATAAATGGTCTATTAATTTAAATAAACTTCTAGTAAATTATGAATGAATTCTCTAAATTTATTCATCATAAATTTATTGAAATTAACATGTTTATTCTTCAAGCCAAATAGTAATACCATGTGTACATATATGATCCCCATTCTATCACAATTTTTTTTGTTTGTACATATTCTTAAATTTTTACTTGGGGGCAGCTTAAGAAACTATTAGTAAAATAATAGACTTCTCTACCTACCATTGATTACAATGTCTCCCCTCTGAAGGGAGTGGGGAATGGAGATCATATCCACACACTTTATTCAACTCCCTAAATTCTATACAAATTCTAATCTCCCTTATTTTCATATGTTGTTTTATCATTAAATTAACCCACCCAACTTCCATATGTTTAATTATTCCTTTTCCAACACCTTATCTAACTCTCATTTCACCTTGAATTTGATATTGGGTTTAGGAAGACCAAATTCCTCTTTAATACCTTTTAGAACAATAAAACATTTAGAGAATAAGTATTCATAATATTTTATCACTTCTACTACTTTCATCACCTCTTTTTCATCCTAATAATCTTGAATTCTTGCTAGCTTGGATATAACCTCATACGCTATATCCTTGTAACTCCTTGTTAATCCACCTTTTGTAAGTTTCCACTTTTGTTTATATTTTTTGGGGTCATCTTAGAATAGTGATGAGGTAGGTGTCACCCTTATCACATTCCATGTGTTTGAGAGAGAACAAGTTCATCAATTGGTTTTTGATCACCATATTTAGGAGAAACTTTATCCTCTCATATGTTCACCGTGGTGGCTTTTCACATAATTAGTGAAATCTTCTTCTTTGTGCCACAATTCTTAGTGCATTGATGATGTCATTTAAGTGCTATTGTACTTGACACAATATCTTGTGCACATGCGAGTGCAATAGGACATGTAAATGTTGCACTTGTAAATAAGAAAGATTGTTCCTATAGTATTTGTTTAGTTAATGTCTAGGGAAAAATATTGGGGCATTATAGTTGGAGAGATTATTATGCTCCCAGATATTATAACAAAGTGTTGATATCTAAATTCTAAAACTAATATATGATTAGAAGACTACAACACTTAAATTCTAAGAAAATAAAGGTTTGGAATCAAATTACAATAGAATCATGCCCTACAAAAATTTAATCCTATAAATTGTGATATTATATGATGGCTAGGAACTTGTCTAAAGCTAAAGATAATCTTTCATACATGCAAAAATTATTAATCCAATGCTATTTGATGCAACAAAAAAAGTGGTGGTACTAAGGAGGATCATGAAGCTTGTTAAGCTAAAGTATCGAACAATACTTGCTTCCCCTTTGCACTTTGATCAAGCTCTAAAATTAAATTAATAGTAAAATTAAAAGTATGATAATTTAATTTTGAGTAATTGCATGATCTTATCCATATATTGATATAATATGATATGAAAAATAATCTAAGTATGACTCACTTAAAACATTTTTAAAAATATAATTATATATAAGAAAAGTTTTAAAAAATAATAAGAAAAATAGACTTTTCTATTCTCTAAAAATTAACTAACAAATTAAAATATTTAAATTTTACAATTATATTATTTATAAAAAATAAACAAATTAATAATCTAAGACTACTTAAACATAGAATCTAAAACCTAAATTTATTATCATGACTTTCTACTTTCTAATTTACTTTGACTATATACATACTTGAAAAGAAAAAAATCTCTATTATTAAAATATTCATTTAAAATAAATTTTCTAGCTTGTCAAATGTCTTGTCTTCCCTCTCAATTTAATATCTTATTCAAATCAAAGACCATCAACTTTATTCCAAATTTCAAAATTCATAATTTAACAACAAAAAAGTTTTCTCTATACTCTTTAAAAGCAGAATCTCACTTTTCTTATCGCTTATTTTAAATTCTTAAAATTAAAATAAATTTTCTTTCTTAACAGATGTCTTGTCTTCCCTCTCATTTTAATATGTTATTCAAATAAAAGATCATCAACTTTATTCCAAATTTCAAAATCCTATAATTGAAAGTTTTAAGGCCATAATTTACCCACCCACCATGCCTTTTCTATGTTTCTAATTTGCAGAAAATTTTGGAAATTTAATTTACTTATGTTGTGTGCGTGATTGACAATCAGTGAAAAGGAAAAGAGGTGCGAAACTGTACCCACTTCATTTCTGAGTTCATTCAAATCACTACAATTGCAAACTGTAGATGTTGATGTATAAAAACCCTTTCACAATGTTGTGTTTTAGAGCCTTCAAACTTCTCATGTGTGATATTTGTACAAATGAGAACGTTTACTTTTAAGAACAACAAAATCTAACATTTTACAGATTTGTAAAAATATACATGAAGTCATTTTTATTTAATTTTCAATTTGTTTTGATAAAATATTTAGTTTTGAGTTGATTTTTAAATATTTTCAGGTTTTAATAATTAGTAGGAGTAAGATTAAAGTGAATTAGAATATAGAAGCATGATTGAACTTTCATATTAGAGATTGAATTTAGAGAATGTAAGATTATTTTAAAGTTGTAAAATTAATCTAATATCAATAATACATTTGGACAAGATCTTAAACAATGATCATATCTAGAAAAACAAATTCCTACACAACATCAAGTTTTATTTTTATCATAATTACCACATGTAAGAATCTAAAAACCTCACATTCTTAGATTAGAAGTTATTAATGAATTATCTATTCTCAAAACATTTATTTCTTAAAAGTACAATCAGTTACCTTCTTCTTCAAAGGGAGATAGTAAGAAGGCTCTCACTAATTCGGCTGTACAGGGAATCTTCTTTTCTCCTTTGAATACTCAAGTTATAATCATTATGCAAGCACCCTAAAGGAGTGTTTTCACTTTTAGTAAATGAGGCAATGAAGCGAAAGTTGTGGTTTTCCCTAGGTAACAGTTTTGTGAATGGCTTGAATCTATACACTCCTCCATTGCACGCTACTTCATCTTTTCAAGTGGATACTATAGTAAAACGACTGATGTATGAAGATTTCCCTCCAATTGATTCACAAGTTTCTCATTACAAATTAGAGGTAGGGAATCAAGAATGTGTTGCCATTCAGGGAAAGGACCCGTTGGACAACTTTGAAGAGTTGGAAGATTTTGTTAACAAGATACTCTGTATAGTCGGTTGCGAGTTGATTGAAGAAATTGCAGAAGAAGTACTAAATGAGGAGGATAGTTTCACCTCCAGGACAATAGGGGAAGATGTTGCACGAATGAGAATTACAAACTTTTAGTCTTTGGAGGATTCCTTTGGGGAGAGTGAGAGCTCACTTATGAATATGGATATAGATAATGAGTAGGTGTTGTTGTAGAAGGGAGAAGGGGATAAACAACATAATGTGGAAAGCATGAAAATAGACAATGTAGAAGATAACAGGTCTCTGGATGGTTTTGATTACACTTAGACGTTATCTATCTCTTAGATGCCAAGCTTTAAACTTGGGATGATTAAACTCTAGGAAAGTGTGTAAGGAAATCGTATGTCACTAAAATGAAGGAAGAAATAGCTGCTGGTGTGCAAACCACTTTAGACACCAAACTATTGATGCCTGTAAACAAGTGCCCGAGGAGAGCATGTTGTTCTCCCTAACCTCAATGAAGATAATTTCATGGAATGTCAGGGGTGTCAATGCCCCTAACAAAAAAGCTCAAATCAAGCAACAAATAGATGCTTGTGGAGTAGATGTGGTAATGTTGCGAGAAACAAAAACTTCAGAGTCAACATATGAGTTATCAATTCAAAAATGGAAAATTTGGAAATCTGCACACTCTCTTGCACAAGGTGCTTCAGGGGGAATCATAATGTTATGGAACCCAAAATTAGTAGCAGTAGAACCAATTCAAAATGAAAAGAACTAGCAACTTTTGAAAATACAAAATTTTGATTTGTAGTTCTAGTTGTTAAATGTATTCACTCCAACTGCTATAGGGGAAAAAAAGCAACTTTGGGAGGTCATTACTAACATGTTAGATGGACTAAAAGATAAGAAAGTCATATTAGCAAGGGAATTTAATGCTATCACTAATTTGCAGGAGAAAAAAGGTGGTATTCTGCCACCTCAAAGGGTAATGGAATATTTTGCAACATTCATTAAAGATAATGATCTAATGGATATCATGCCACAAAATGGTAGTTTTACATGGACAAATCAAAGAAAAGGGTTTTTGCAAATTGCAAAAGGTTGGATAGATTCTTAGCTTTGCCAAATTGGTTTATTCATAATTAGACTTTGTCTTCTCAAATATTACCATTCTTAGGTTCAAACCATTTTTCCATTGATCTCAACATTGAAGGAAATAATATAAAGGCTAAAGTTAAATCTTCTTTTAAGTTTCAAAAGATGTGGTTCAAGCACCCCCAATTTTTGGAATTATTGCATCAATGGTGGATAAGTGCACCTTTTATAAGAGGTTCGCATATGTTTCAATTAAGAAAAAAGTTAAGTCATATCAAGGCACAGATTATGCATTGGAACAAGCATGCTTTTAAAAATATATTCCAAGAAAAGGAAATGGTGTTTAAGTAGTTATCAGAGATTAATGAACTTGTAATATAGAATGGGCTAGATGAAATGACTTATGAAAATCAAAAGGTTTTGGAAGTAGAATGGGCTGAGCTGATAGCAAGAGAGGAAATTTATTGGAGGGAAAAATCAAGAGAATTGTGGCTAAGAGAAGGGGATAAAAACACAATTTTTTTTTCATGTTTCAACTTAGATAAGGAAGTCATTAAATTCTTGTGTTTTCCATTTAGTCTTCATTAACAGGAGAAGTGTTATCAAAGGAGAAAGAAATATAGGATGAAGGTGTAAGATTCTTTTCAAAGTTATTATCAACTCTAGAAAGTAAGTTAGCTACTAACATTAAGGATGGTGAGGAACTGCTTGAGAATATTCCTAAGTTAATCCAAAAAGAGGAGAATGATTAGTTATTGTAGCTTTTTACCCTTGATGAGATCAAGAAGGTTGCATTCTCATTATCACCTGATAAGGCCCTAGGACCAGATGGGTTGACTGCTCTATTTTTTTAGAAGTGCTGGGAGTTTGTTGGTTTTGATGCTTTACTAGCACTAGAGGAATCCACGGAAATAGGCACTATGCTCAAGTAGTTTAACACAACTCACATTGCAGTTATTCCAAAAGTAAAAGAGCCAATTTTTTTTGCAGAATTTAGGCCAATATCCTTGTGTAACACCATATATAAGATCTTCACTAAGGCTATCTATCTCAAAATTCAACCTCTTATATCAAAAGTATATCTCATGAATAGGGAGGTTTTGTGCCTGGAAGAGAGACTCCTGAAGGGGCACTCATAGCCCACGAATTGCTACATTCCATTAAAATTAATAATTTGTCTTCTTTCATAATTAAGCTAGATATGATGAAGGCACATGACAAAGTAGATTGGGATTTTTTGATCCAGATTCTTCAAAAAAATTGGTTTTTCTTCTAAATTGTGTAAATGGATTTGCTTGTGCTTATCAGGGGCTAAATTTTCAATAATTGTCAATGGGACTTTAGTTGGTTTTTTTAGCTCTACTCAAGGGGTGAGGCAAGGAGATCCTCTATCTCCAGTTCTATTTATCATAATGGTAGAGGCATTTAGCAAAACAATAAAAAAGGTTCACAGTCAAAAATTATGGTAGGGAGTATCCATTCCAAATACAAGGATTGTAGCAAAACACTCTTTATTTTCAGATCATACCCTCTTATTTGGAAAATCCTCTTTGCTAGAGGCAAAACAAGTCAAACATTTACTTGAGAAATATTCCTTTGCTTCGGGTCAAAATGTAAATGCATCTAAGTCCAAAATTTACATTTTTAATGCAAAGTCATCTATTTCAATGAGGCCCGTAAACTTGTTGGGCTTCCAAGAAACAGAGCTTCCTTGTGCATATCTAGGTATTCCTTTTATGTAGGGGCAGATAAATTTTAGTATTGGCATAAGATCCTAGATAGAATAAAATCTAGAATTTTGTCTTGGAAGGCTAGATGATTATCCTTCTCTGGTCGCACCTTGTTGGTTAAGTTAGTATTAGTAGCTATTCCAAATTATTTTATGGTTATTTTGAAGGCTCCAAAAGGATTTGTGCAAAAAATTGAAAAGCTTATTAAAAATTTCTTATGGAGGGGAAATATGGACGAAGAAAAGAAGGTTCCATTGTGTCTTTGGAAAATATGTGTATGAATAAAAATAGTGGAGGAGTAGGTATGCATAACCTATCCACAAAAAAATTAGCCCTTGGAGCAAAGCTAGTATGACAAATGTATCAAAAGCCAAATTTGAGATGGTGTAGTATAATGCAAGCTAAGTATTTGGATGATGATAATCCAACTAGACTATTAACTATATTAAACCCTCAAAGTGGCTCGGTTATGTGGAAAACTTTAGTAACTTGTAGGGAGGTTATTATCCCATTTCTAACTTGGGAGGTTCATAATGGGGAAAGTTTTCACTTTTGGAAGGACTCATGGAATGGGTATGATCCTCTGACTTCAATTCAAAAGTTACTTCCATTAGAACAAGTTTTAATAGACATGTGGGGCAACAAACTGAAGGATTATGTTGATAGTATTGAACCTATTTTAGGAAAAATTATATGGAAGGATTTGTTGAATCTAGTCATAACATTTACTGAAAAAAATTCCTTACATAAAGTTATACATGAGAGGACTGTGTTCCTTTCAGAAGGGTCAGATAAGTTAATTTGGGCACTTTCTAAGGATGGTAATTACACAGTAAAGAAAGGTTACAAGTCCCTCACAAAAATTGTGCCCCAAAATCAATCTCATAGGGAATATTATTTCTGTTGGAATTCAATGACTCTTCCTAAGGCAGGTAGTTTTTCATGGCTTGCTCTACAAAAAATAGGATTGACAAGTGATAGATTGAGTAAGTTAGGTTTTGTAGAGCCTTTCAAGTGTGTAGTTTTCCAAGAAGTTATTGAATCAGTAGATCACTTATTTTTGGGGTGTGAGGTGGCACAAGAGTGTTGGAAGCTTATTAAATCCAAATTGCATATATCTTTTCCAATGCCTTCGTCTTTATGGGACTTGTTTACTACTTGGCCAGTATTATTTAAATCTTCTTTTTCCACTTGTATATGGAGAGTTGCTCTAGTTTTTGTAATTTGGAGTCTGTGGTGGGAAAGAAATAAAAGAATTTTTAGACAACAGTCCCAGTCAATTCAATAGATTAAGCATAAGATAGAAAAATCAATCTCAGAGGTAGTTAACTCATATGTTCAAAGCCATAAGAATGTATCTTCATTGTTTACTGCTTGGGATAATTGGATTTTACAAAATTGGGAGCTTATATCTTTACCTTTCAAAGGTGCTCAACTTATAGCTCCACAGTCAAAGATTGATAGAAGTAAGGTTCAATGGTAACCTCCTTCAAAAGAGTTTTCCAAGCTCAATTTTGATGGATCATCAAGGGGGAACCTGTTATGCCTTGCATAACCACCCCATTTTAATTTTTGATCAAAATGGGTCCCCCTTGTCTTTGTTTTGTCCTTCCTGCTTTTGCTTGGGTCTTAGGAGCTGTTCTTTTTCCTCCTAATTCCTTGTTCCTTTTGTCTGGCAGAAGCAGAAGAGGAAACAAAACCAAACTTGGAACTTTGCAAAATGTTCCAAATCCAGTTTTCATTCTCATCCCACTCCCATTGGTTTTCTTTGCGTTTTGTCCCTGTTTGTGTCTTGTTTGGGATGGGCTTTGTTCTAGTCCCGCTTCCCTTTGTTTTCTATTTCTCATTTTTCTTGTGTCGGTGTTTGTTCCTTTGGTAGGAGCAGAACCATAATTAGAACCAAATCTAGAACTTTTGCAAAAGGTTCTGGATCTGGTTTTGGTTCTGACTTCACCCCTATTCCTTTGTTGTTGTTTTCCTTGTCGTGGAACTAGAACCGAAACCAGAATGGAATGTGGAGGCTTACATCAAGTTCCTGGTTTTGGAATGGTTCTAGTTCTGCTCCTATCATGCTTCCACACTTCCATGGTTCCCATCCTGCTCCTGCACGTTCCTTGTCTAGGATTTGTTCTGAATATGCTCTCGCACTGTAATGGACCCGACCTCGCACTGGTGCTAGCTCCCATTCCACACCCGCACCTGGAATAAAAATGCTTGAGGCTTCCATGGTTCCGAACCTACTTCTGTTTGGTTTTGATCCTGCCAAGCATGCAAACTATGGGAGCATAGACACGGTTTGTGAACTG
>VDFB02016772.1:0-19576 GCA_007258455.2 Sequoia sempervirens | reverse complement strand
CATTTAAGGATTTTTGGTTCAATTGCTTATGTTCACAAACCTAAACAAAAGAGGCAAAAATTAGATGCTAAATCTTCTTATCATATTTTTTTTTTTTATTATGAACATTCTAAAGCTTATAGAGTTTATAATCCTCTTACTAACAAAGTTAAAGTTGCTAGAGATGTATGCATTGCTGAAAATGGTGTTCATGATTGTTCTAAAGTGCATAATATTGATTCTTCTCACAATAAAGTTATTGTTGTGGAGGATAATCCTCAAGTTGAAACTCCTCTTAACCCTCCTAATGCATCTCTTACTCATAGTGATAGTGATGATGAAAATGTTGAAATCTCTACTCATGATTCTTCTTCTAGTGATGATACTCCTACATCTAAAAGAATGCCAAAATGGTTTAAAAATTTGTTGCAAGAAAGTGAGGATTATTTAACTAAAAATCCACCTAAAAGAAGAAAGGCAAATTATTGTAATCATGCTTTGATGTCTAACATTATGAATTCAAATGATCCTCAAACTTATGAACAAGCTAAAGATCAACCTCATTGGCAAAAGGCTATGCAAGAAGAATATGATACTTTAATTGCTAATAATACTTGGGATTTAGTTCCATTACCTCAAGGTAAGAATCTTGTTTCATGCAAATGGTTGTATAAAACTAAGGTTAATGCAAATAATGAAGTTAGCAAGTTTAAAGCTAGATTAGTTGCTAGGGGCTTCTCTCAAGTTGAAGGATTAGATTATAATGAAACATTTGCTCCAGTAGCTAAGATGCCAACCATTAAATTAGTTCTTGCTTTAGCTTCTCATATGCATTGGCCTATTCATCAAATGGATGTTAAAAGTGCATTTTTAAATGGTGATTTACATGAAGAAATTTATATGTCTCAACCTTTGGGTTTCATTAAGGAAGGTAATGAAAATCTTGTTTGCAAATTGAAGAAATCAATATATGGTTTAAAGCAATCTCCTAGAGAATGGTATTCAAAGATCAATGCTTTCTTTTTATCTCAAGGTTTCATTAGAAGTAAAATTGATCCAAATTTATATATTAAGCATAGTGAAGATGCTATTGTGATTATTATTTTATATGTTGATGATTTAATTATCACTTCTAGTTCTAACAATTTGATTAGTGATGTTAAGTCTCAACTCAATCAACAATTTCAAATGACTGATTTAGGCCTATTACATTATTTTTTGGGTATGCAAATTTGGAAAACACCTACAGGTATTTTTATTTCTCAACATAAATATGCTCAAGATCTCTTAGATAGATTTAAAATGAATGATGCAAAGTGTGTTTCTACTCCTTGTGAATTAGGAACTAAATTAATGGTTGATATGGAAACTCCTTTTGTTGATCCTACTTTATATAGGCAATTAGTAGGAAGTTTAAATTATCTAACTCTTACTAGACCTGATATTTCTTATAGTGTTGGATTGGTTTCTAGATTTATGTCTAAACCACAACAAACTCATTTTAAAGTTGCAAAAAGAATTTTAAGATATGTTAAAGGTACTCTTAATCTTGGTCTTTTTTATGATGCAAATTGTGATTTTTCTTTAAAGGGTTATACTGATTCAGATTTAGGAGGTGATCCCAATGATGGGAGATCCACTTGTGGTTATTGTTTCTTTGTTGGATCAGGTGCAATCTCATGGAATAGTAAGAAACAACAATCTACTTCTCTTTGTTCTACAGAAGCTGAATATAAAGGTTGTACAAATGCATCTAAAGAAGCATTATGGTTAAGAAGATTACTTGAAGACTTGGGTCTACCTCCAAAGGATCCTACTCCTTTATATTGTGATAATCAAAGTGCTATTGCTTTGGCAAAGAATCCAATTTTTCATGCAAGGACCAAGCACATTTCTCTTCAACATCATTTCATTAGAGAGAAAATTGAAGACAAGCAAATTTCTCTTTTGTATTGTAAAGGTGAAGATCAAGTTGCAGATATTCTCACCAAAGCTCTTTGTAAAGATAAATTTCTCTTCCATTGTAAAAATCTTGGATTACAACCCATTGAAGGGTTTGATGTAACTTCCCCAAGTAAAGCTTAAGGGGGATGTTAGAAGATTAATCTTTACTTGGTAAAGGTTATTCTTTAATTGTAATTTTTTTATTAACTTGTAGGAATATTCCAAAGGAATCCCTACAAGTCTTTTGTCTTTTTGTCATCTCACACATGTGTGAGGATGGCTTATTTTTTAATTCCTTTATTAAGGAATATTTGTATCCACCTCCTTAAGAGGTGACACTTTGCACACACATAGATGAATGGTGGCATTCATTGAGTTGGGAGTTACATTCTAACTCCTCATTCTCACCTCTACTTATTGAGGTGCCTCTCCTCTCATTCTTTAAGACTCATGCAAGCAAGCTAAGGCTGAAGCTCTCTCTCTCTTTGTATTATTCTTTAGGCATTTTGCCTCCATTCATAATATTGGGGTTTTTTCTTGTTTTTTCCCCTTAACAAATTCTTGTGTCTCTCTTGCTTTGGTGGTGCTTGGTTGGCTACTTAAATCTATTTGGTAATCTCTTTCCTTCCAAACAATTTGCTCTTTATTAGTACTTTCCATTGCTCTTTTTTTATTTCCTTTCAATATCAAATTCCATCCCAAAGAAGAATAATCTCCATCCAACAAAAAGTATGCCCCCATAATAGAGAGATATATGAAGTAGAAGGACAAAGAAGCCTCCCCAAAGAGATCCACAATCATCGAACAACGTTCCTCACTTTAGGAAAAAATAAAACCAAAGGTGTATGTGAGCTATCTCCCCACTACTGAATGAAATATGTAGGAAGAAAAATCAAGATGCATGAAGTCTCTAAACTCAACTTTAGTATCCCCATGTTGATGTTGAAAGCTGTCAAAATCAAATTAGGTGTTCTAGGTCACACTATTGAAAGTGGAAACTTAGAATCTCCTAGAGACTGATATAGAACACCATCCAAAGAATCAAGTATCTCCTCTAAATATGTCTCCTCCAAATATTGATCCAAAGTATATACACTCATATCAAACTCTAAAGAATGATCATGTAGAGAATTAAGTAGAGGGTCAAAGTGTTCCCTCACAACAATTGAAGAAGAATCAACTTCATCAAAGAGAAGATGAATACAATCAATAGTGTCTCCGTAAACAAGTTTGAAATACCTATCAAGAGATCATCCCACAAGACTGAATCTAAAAGACAATGTATGTCCTACTACAAAGAATTAGTAGAAAATTTCAAAGAAGAAACATTGTAATCTGAAGTAGCAACAATATATAGAGGAGATGGAATTCAAGGTTCAAGAACTGGATCACTTTTGAGAGTACCCAAGTTCAAGTAACCAAAATTCTCCTCAAAATCAAAATCCATACTAGAAGTGTGATCATCATCGAAAGGATCAAATCCATCATTAGGAACAAAATTTGAAAAGGAATACAATCGAGATGCATGATCAACCACCCCAGTAGAAATTATCTCTCTGCTCTCCAAGTCTTTGATAAGAACTAAATCAAGAGTAAATTCCATAGTCTTTCCCACTCCACTATGAGTAACTTGATAGATGGAAAAAACATTATTAGACAAATGAGGTAAACACAATACATCATTGAAAGTGCCATCCCTTATATAAAAAAATCCTTTCCCAATTACATTCATATATGTATTATTACCCATCAAAATAGGTGGAAAAACTAAAGGCTCAAAAGAATAGAAAATTGACTATGAAGAAGCCATATGATGAGAAGCTCCTGAACCTAGAAGCCATCTCCCTAATCCAATACTCATAGAAGTAAAAATAGATTTTCCTTTATCTGCATAGCCTTTTTCCTTTTTTTTAGTAGTTTCTTGGTTTGATGAAGATGGAGATTTAGTGACCCCTTTATTACTCTTCTCAAAAAGATGTGTGAGGTGATCAATCTATTTCTTCATACATTTGTGTTAGTTATGACCAAGTTTCTTACAATAAGCACATTTTACTTTCTCCTTCTTATATTTTCCTTGATTTGAAGAAGGTTTATTGTCTACATTAGAATTAGATGAAGATACATCTGAAGCATTCTCTCCTTGATTCTTTTGTTTCTTACTTTGTTTGCCATTATCTTTAGTGCCTTGACTTGCAACCAAAGCATGAGACTTAGAAGATTTCATAGTGCCTATTTGAACCAACTTGTCCTGTTCTTTTGTTCTCATTCATTAGAAAACAAATCAAGAGAAGTAATTTTGTAGGAAGCTCCTAAGGCACTTTTAGTGGCAAATAATGTAGCAACAAAGATTGAATAATCTAGATCAAGTTTAGAGAGAATACTTAAGATCAATTGTTTATCATCTTTCTCAATTCAACACTGTTTCAATTGCAATCTTATGGCCTTTAGTTTGGTGAAGAAGTCTTGTATTGTATCAAAACTTGAAGGACTTAAAAATATTAGCTCATTCTCCAATTTATGACCTCTTAATTCATCTTGTGCACCAAAGAGATTTTCCAATGTTTTCAAAACTTCATTTGGTGTAGACAAAGATTCAACATGAAAGAGAAAATCTGGAGATATAGAAAAGCATAAGGTTCCAAATGCTTCATCACACTTAATAAACTATTTTGGCTTTTTGTATTAATTTTTTTTTTGGTTTATAGTGCCATTGTTACCCTATCCAATCCATAATTTTTCAAGTGGAGTAATATTTTACTTTTCCAATCAAAATAGTTGTAGGGTGTTAATATAGGAACTATTGATTGATCCATTTTAGGCAAAAAATCAGATTGTTTGTGAGTGCACAAAAAGAGAAAGAAAACTACAAATGAGACACCAAGAGACACTCCCCTTTCAACGAGTCTCATAAATCACACTTAATAAACCATTTTGTATTTTCTGTATCAATTTTTGTTTTGGTTTCTAGTCCCATTGTTACCCTATGCAATCGATATTTTTTCAAGTGGAGTAATATTTTACTTTTCCAATCAAAATAGTTGTAGGGTGTTAATATAGGAACTGTTGATTGATCCATTTTAGGCAAAAAAGAATATTTTTTTTAAGTGCATAAAAAGAGAAAGAAAACTACAAAATAGACACCAAGGACACCCCCCTTTTAACTAGTCTCATAAATCACCCACCCCAAGATATTACAATGTTGGCACTTTATGATTAGTGCATTTAAAAATCCTTTTCCAAGATACAATGCTCAATAGGCCCACAATGACCAAAATTATAAATTTTGATACAAAATAAACTAAAAATAATATATGAAAAAATTAGCTTTGTAGCTGTCTATTTCTTTTCAATACCTTTCCAATGCCTATTTGTTTCCGAAAAATAGAGCTCTGGAGTGAAAGTTATGGCCCATTGAAGAAAAATGTAGCAACATGTTTAACCTACAATATCTGGCAGAAAATAAAAAAAATATTTTCAATACCTATGTGGATGGAAATTTCTCATCTCTAGCTTTCCAATGATATCTTGTTTGCCAAAAATGAACATTGTGGAAAAAAATTATGATTTTTTTTTTAAATGGTTAAATTTGGCTTGTAGTAACGACCCCCTTGACATAATAATTTTTTTCCAAAAATCATATTTGTCTAAAATAGACAAGTTTTATATGAGAATAGGGGTTTCTGGACCA
The DNA here is from genome assembly GCA_007258455.2 of Sequoia sempervirens. NCBI lineage: Eukaryota > Viridiplantae > Streptophyta > Pinopsida > Cupressales > Cupressaceae > Sequoia > Sequoia sempervirens. Next base: position 13,965 of record VDFB02016772.1, on the reverse strand, counting down.
TCCAAGCGTAATGGTAAGGTCCATTTGGGTAGAAAATGCTCTTGCAAAAAGTTGTTCACTAGATCTGAGCTTCAAACCCTTGTTTGCTACTGTGTCATATGGTGGCCAAATTGAGTGAAACAAAAGCCAAATATAACTTTCTCGAGCCTCCTGGACACAATGGGATAGTAAAAAACACTGCCACTATAGCCAGAATAGCTGCAATCACTAGATCTCACCAAAAACATGCATGCACATATAGGATTTTTTTTTTTCATAATTCCTTTCTAATTCTCTAAATCATATTGAAAAACAAGAGAAGATAATACAAGAATTTACAAGATCATAACAAAACTCTAATCTCGTAATCAAGAATCTAAGTACTCAAACTCTCAAAATCTAAGCTTTGATACCATGTTAGATGTAGACATCTAAATTTAATCACTTCCATATGATTAAATTTACCACCTTTCTGTCTACCATATTAATATTAATTTATTAAATTAATATTATACCTTTGGTGTCATAACGGTAAAGTATTTAATTTAATAATTAATACTTTATCTTCCACCTTATTCCTCTCTAAATTAAATAAATACGCTAATTTATTTAATTTAGTCATTTTCCCCTTTTTGATTTAAAATCAATTTAAAATTCCTTACTTTCTCTCTCCTTGTCACATCCTCCATAACCTTGCTCTAATCTGAATTAATTTAATTAATTCATGATTATGATGTGCATTCTCTTAATCAGAGATTAATGTCACATCCTCTTACATTTGCCACTTGCCTCTAATCTTCCATTAATTAGCTTAATCCAATGTTTGCACAACCTTAACCAAGGTCATTAGCTAAATTTAACACCACTTTTTGGTCAATTCTTCCATTTTTCCTTTTTGGATATTGACCCCCTTTCCCATGTGAATTTTTAATTCACATTTATTTGTCCTAGGTTCATCTCCTTTATATGTGAATTTTTAATTCACATTCCATTCTTCCAAGGCTTCTAGAACCTTGGACTTGTCACAATCTCCACATGTGACCAAGTCCCACCTTTTTGGAGCCCACCTTTTAACCTCTAGATCATCCTAGGAATGTGAATTTTTAATTTAGATTTATATCCCCAACCACCTTTCCTTTTCCCATGTAGATTTTTGAGGAATTCCAAAATTCCTCAAATGTCCCTTTCACTCCCACTTGGGGACAAGGAATCCCTTTTTGAGGAAATCTCCTCACTCCCCAAGGTGCATGTCCTTCTTGACACCTCACTTACACCTCATATCCCCTTGTCCACTTCACCCTCCACATGTCAAGATGTGAGGGATTGTGGGTTTTCAACTCACCATAGCCCTTCATCTTAGCCTTGTTGGAGCAATCTTGACCGTTGAATTCTCTAGAGAATTCAAATTCTTCTATAAATACCCCCTCCTTAAGGGCATTTTCAACACTTTTATTTTTCATAAATATATGCTGCCCATTTGAATCCTCAATCTTTTACCATCATTTAGCCATCTCTTCAATCATCTTGCACATTGAATCTTGCATTTTAGTCACTCAAACAATCATCTAAGGAGCACACAAACCATTACAAGCAAGGGCCAATCAAGGAGAAATCAACAACAAGGAAGGTGAAATCGTTTGTGTCTTATTTTGTCCATTTTCCTTATTGTTTATCACTCTTTTGGCTAATCTTGAGGTGTCCTTGGTATTTTGTCATTTACATTTATTAGTTATTTTGCACATTTAGAGTAGGATAAATTCCAAGGTATACATTTCTGGCACGCTCGGTGGGACCCACACACGGGTCTTGCATTTAATGTCTCTTTTGGTTAAGAATTTTGCAGGAAAAGCTCGCAGAAAGGCGGCAGCGCCCTCTACTTTACCGCAGAAAGGCGGCAGTGCCCTCGCAGAAAGGCGGCATCGCCCCTGTAGAAAGGCGACAGCGCCCCTGTAGAAAGGCGGTAGCGCCCCTGTAGAAAGGCGGTAGCGCCCCCGCAAAAAGGCGGCAGTGCCCTCACAGAAAGGCGGCAGCGCCCTCTTGGCCACCTAAAAATTTTATTCTTTCTAACACGTTTGCTGCAATTAGGGATTTATTTAGAAGGTTTTACTAACACTTTTCTTGCAGTGGGAGGGGCACAACTTTCTATTTTTAAAAAAATATGAGAAAGTTTGTTGCAGAAAGGCGGCAGCGCCCCTGCAGAAAGGCAGTAGCGCCCCCGCAGAAAGGTGGTAGCGCCCCTGCAGAAAGGCGGCATCGCCCTCGCAGAAAGGCGGTAGCGCCCCAAAACAACACAGTTTGGAGGGTAAAATGGGCATTTTGGATTCGTTTTTGCTCTAATTTTTTTTGCTGTTTTCATGTGATAACTCTCTAACATTATTTTGGCAATAATATTGTTGCTTTTCGCTAACGTTTTGCAGCATATTGTGGCAAAATTTGACCAAAGATGAAAAAGAGGACAACTAACATTTGTTTGCAGGGTCATCTACATAACCAGATTTTCAAAAATTATCTTTGCTGTTTTTGAATATAGTCTAATTAGGGGGATTAAACCTCATTGCTTGTTGTTATTGTTTGTTCTTGTGTTATCCAAGGGGATATTAATTCATTTTCACTTTCCCCTTGCACTTTGTGTGAGCCTGGGGAGTAGTTGGAAACGGTTAGTATCTGCTTTTTAGTGGGACCTGCTTGGGGATTTCATCACCCCAAGGGACGATTCCAACCACGCGTACCGGTGGGGTATATAAAGGGGGGAGAACGAAAGTTGTACCCCAATCCAGTTGCGTCGTAATTGGTGGAGCATCGAAGCTAGGGTGATACCTAGATAGACGTGAAGAGTTGGTCCGAGCCTTTCAGTATCTCGCTGGGGTTCCCGACTCACGCTTGTGACAGACTAGTATTCACGGTTGTGCCTCACGTACCGAGAGTATATCGAGGACTCCCTAGAAGCATTGTGCATCCTAGATTAATACTTTGCCTTGCCATACCTATAATATTAGGATTGTGCTTGCTTGAGGTGTTTTCTTGTAAAAAATCTATCAAAATCTTGATACTTTGGACTTGTTTTATCATTTTGTGTCCTTGCCATAGCCTTTGCCATCAAAACCAAACTGTCTCATCGCAGAAAGGCGGCAGCGCCTCTGCAGAAAGGTGGTAGCGCCCCTGATTTACTGCAAAAAGGCAGTAGCGCCCCTGATTTACTGCAGAAAGGCGGTAGCGCCCCTGATTTACTGTAGAAAGCTATTGACGCCCCCGCAGAAAGGCGGTAGCCCCCTTGATTTACTGTAGAAAGGCGGTAGCACCCCTGATTTACTGCAGAAAGGCGGTAGCACCCCTGATTTTGTTGTCAACGCCCTAATATTTGCTGCAGAAGGGCGGATTTTCCCTCCTGAACACCCGAAACTCCTCTATTTGGACCCATTTAGTCTCTAAACCATCATTTAACCATTCCCAACCATTACCTCATCATCCCAAGCCTTCGTTTTGTCACTTTAAACCTTCAAAAACCCCTGTTTGACCATTTTAAACTTCCATCTCATTATTCCAAATTTTTGTTCAACCATTCTAAATCTCCATACATTCTCCACAATTATCCTTAATCCCCTATCCATTCTAATTTCTCCCTAATCCACCAATAATTTCTTACCATTTGCATCTCCAAACATCACCCATAGCCAAACCATCCTAACCTTGTATTACAAAGTGGTTACCCAAATTGACCATAGCGCTTGAACTTGATTATTGGTCTTTAACTTCGCCCCCAATCAATTTGCCTCCATCTTGAGGTGAATTCGGTGGCATAAGTTGTCATCTTCGACCCAATCAATCCATTCCTACCTTAAGGTGGATTCGGTGTCGTAATCACCCTCTTAATCTATTAAAGCTCTTGGTTGTTAAGGGTAACTTCCTTTGATCAAACTCAAGGTCTCCCTCTCATCTCTTACCATCCAATAGTCTAAATCCAAATCCAATCAAATCTAATCCAATCCAATCCAAATCCAAGTCTAAATCCAAATCCAATCAAATCCAATCAAAATCCAAATCTAATCCAATCCAATCCAAATCAAACTCAAGTCCAATCCAACTCAAATCGAAATCCAATCCGATCAAAATCCAATCCAATCCAATCTAAATCCAATCTGATTAATCGAAATCCAATTGGATCCAATCCAAACCCCATCACAATCAAATCATTCAACAAAGACATTAACCTACTCATCTAGCATTTGCATGCCCGTTCAGACCCATTTACAGGCAAAGAAAATGGTCGACCGTCAAGCTCAAAATGCCCAATCCAACAATCCCCAAGATCCCAAAAACACCTCATCAGATCCTAACAAAGGTACCAACATCACTCATGATCCCCATAACGGTACTTCATCGCACTCCAACACTGAGAATCAGAATAACTCGCCACATGGAGAAGAGAGCATGGTTAATCAACCTGAACTCACACTTGAGGAACATTTTAGTAACCCCGCCAATGTGCAAATGACTGATCGTTTGCTTGAGAAACATGGGGAAGAAATCTTGGCCCACTTAATTGAGAAGGGTGTTAAACCCCCCTCCAATGTTGACTTGTCCAAATATAGGGGTGCCCCATCTAACGTACTCCAAGAGTCCCAAAATGCACCCGAAGGTTCGTACTTCTCCAATGTTCCTCCAGTCGAGGGTTGGCACCAACCTGAATTTGGCAATGCTATTCTTTATTAGGTTAATTATCCCCCACACGCTTCGACCTCAGCTATAGGTGGACCTCAAGGGCCTGATCCCAATAATCCTTTTGCTTATGGCATGCCACAAAATGTCCCATAACCTCCGCCATTAACATTAACCGCACCCCCTCCTTCGAACCCACCTACAGTCAACATTGGGGGCACCTCCTTTGCTACATCGCTTCCACCTCCCGGGACCACCAACATACCACCTCAACAGGTTCACCAATCTACCATTCCGCCTCAATTACCTCCACAAGGCACACCCCAGCTGAACATTCCGAGTGGAACCCAACAACCCCCTCTACAAAATATGCCTACGCAACCTCCGCCCTCTCATCCACAACAACTTATACACAATACTTTGGCCTCTTCACAACAACCATCCTACCAATCACAAGGCAATCCATCTCAACCTACTGCCCAAACCATATCTCCCTTTCTCGCGTCCCTTTTGCATCCAAAGGTCCAACCACAACATAATATCCCACCTCAGTCCATACAACACTCGACGCCACAACAACAACCTCCACAACACTACTACTATCATAATCAACAACAATTTCACCAACAACCGTTTTATGCGACTTCCCAACAATCACAACATAGACAATACCCTCCATACCAACAAACCAACACACAATGTCCTACCCAAGTTCCTCAACAACCTACCCCACACCTTCACCAAACAAATTCATATTATGCCCCACAACAACAACCCCCATATCAACAAAATCCCCTACCTTACCAACAAACCATGTCATCATCCAATCATCCAAACCCGCATTTCAACAATCCGACGCCCTTTCAACAAGATCCCTCATCTTTCTATCATCAATATCCCCCCAACCCACCACCAGCTAGCTCAGATTTGTTGGAAATCAAAGTTGCCCTTAAGGACCTTCAAGCAGGGGGCACAAAACAATCATTCAAATTTGAAGATATATGCCCATATCCATTTGATCCATCCATCTCATTGATCCCATTCCCTAAACATTTCAAGATTCCAAAATTTGACAAATACAAGGGAGACAAAGACCCTAAGGCTCACTTGCAGGAGTTTTATGCACAGTGTTAAGAAGTCATGTACACTGATAACTATCTCTTGCGCTTGTTCCCACGAAGCCTAGCAAGCCATGCCCTAGATTGGTTCATGACTCTCGAAAAGGGGTCTATAAAAACTTTTGCAGACTTATCAGAGCAGTTTGTATCCTACTTCTCTTTCAATTTGCAAAAGGATACAAACACCTTAGATCTCCTGAAAGAGAAACAACGTGATGGAGAAACCTTTACCAGCTACCTCCAACGATGGCGTGCATTAGCTAGTCGAATGAAGAACCCTTTGAAAGAAAAGGAAATGGTCACTCTTTTCGTGGAAAATTCTCATCTTGACATGGCCCACAATTTTAGACTACATTGTGTCACCACTTTCGCCGAGATAGTGGAAAAGGGACCTATCCTTGAACGTGCCCTTATTGCTAAAGGACACATCAAAATACATAGTCATGATAAAGAAAGGTCATTTGGAGATAAATCACGGTTCTGGAATAAGAACAAGAATGCGGTAAATGACGGAGTGACGGACACCAAACATGTCCAAATAGCTAATGCATCCCAAAAGCAATAGCAGTCTATACCCAATGCCATATCTCAGACTATTACATAGCAATCTTGGTGCAAGCACCTACACCTCATCCTCCATTTTTGCTCATTTAATGAAAAAATGTTGTTAGAAGGTTAGAATTAGTATTTTTGAGTCTTTTTGTCATTAATAAGGTCAATCAAGACCATTGAGAAGGATCTAGGGTGATTTTTTGAGTTTTGAGTCAAAATATGCAAAAATGCAATCTTGCACTAAAAGTTGCTTTTGTAGCCTTTGAAGGCAAAAATGTGAATTTTTATGTAATTGTGCAAGGTTTGGGGTCTTAATAATGTAATAAGGCTAATTCCAATCCATTTGAATGGTTTTTAAGGTCTTAGGTCTTTAGGATTAAAAAGTTGCTTCAAAATGCAAAGTTGTCATAAGGAAATTTGGCGTAAAATCAGCATTAATGATGTAATTTCATTAACTAATGGTTCCCTCCTTCAAAAATCAGTTGAGGGCAGTTGTAAATGATGTGAAACAAGTTTAAGAAGCCTCCCTTGGGTCGAGGTTGGGCTGTTGTTGGCAGTTTTGAAGTTTTGAAGCATTTAATAAGAAGAAAATTTTGTTTTTTCTATTTTTTTACAGCATTTTTTCCTGATCCCGTGCTTGGTACGGTCTGGTACATCATTGTACGGACTCCAAATTGTAATGGTTTGAAATAGGGAAGAGTCTACTTTATTTTTGTGGTGATTTGGCTCGTTTTCATTAAGAATTGAATAAGTTACATCAATTTTAGTGAAAGTGGGTCTGAAATCTTGCAAAACAAGGGTTTGGTCACCAAAATGGATGTAATTCCCATTTCCACCGTGGGAAAAATCTAAAAACTGGTGGATTGGTATATTTAGGACTCCTTTACATTCTTCAATTTTTTTCATATTGAAAAATGGAGTTTTGCAAAAGTTATGTGATGCCCTAGGTCTGGTTTTACCTTGAAACAGTCCAGAAAATGATCATTTGTAAGCTTTTCTTTTGATTTCTGAGTATTTTAAAGAAATAGAATGAATGAAATATGTGAAAGGGGTCTTGGGGAACTTTTTGGAGTCTTTTAAAGGCATTAGGGGTGTTGGGGTGTGCCTTGACAAGTTGAAAGCTTCCTTGTACATGCCTAGTTAAGCCTTGTTTATGGCTTGTAAATCAATCTTTTGATACATTTGTTTTGGGTGTTTGATCCTGTGCTTTTGGGAACTTGTGGGGGATCTTGTTAGAAGTCTAAAACCTGATTTCATTGTTTGGTTAATTCCTTTAATAATTTTTTATTTTGACTGTCCTATTTGGCAATGTTGCAAGGTTGCATGGGCTTGTGTAAGAATGATGAGAGAATGGGAGTTTTTGAGTGTAAAGTCAGGTTATTTGGTCTTGTTTTGACATTTTGAGAGTGTACACAGCATCCCCAAGTCCTTCAAACCTATTTGGTTGTGTGAGTTGAGTTGGGTGATCAAGTTTCTTGTTGGAAGGAATAGTGAAGTTGATGTGTGCATTTATTGAAGCTATTGGAAAAGGTGTTGCTTCCCCTGCCACTCTGCATCATAGTGGTATCAGAGCAGGGAGTAGGTTTTGGTTTGCATTTTGCAGGTTGAAGAAAAGAAAAGGTTGACAAGATGCCTCCAAAGAGCAAAGATATGGCTAAAGAGATGAGGGAGATGAAGGAAAGGCATGCAAGAGAACTCAAAGAGTTGGAAGAGAGAGTCATAGCCCTGGAGACAAACAAGAGAAGAGATGCTGAAGAGAGTGAGCCAGAAAAAGAGGAAGATGAGGAGTTTGAAGACATGGAAGAAGAACTTGATCCAGAAGACCAAAGAATGGCAAAATTGTTGAAGGCAGTGAAAGGTGACAAGCCTAAGGTAAAACTTGATGTTTCTAAATATGGTGGTAGTCTAAATGATGAAGAACTACTTGATTGGATTGCTGCATTAGATAACCATTTTGAATGTGAAGAAGTTCCTGAAGAGCAAAGAGTAAGGATTGCAAAGACTAAGTTGCAGGGTCATGCTTTGGTATGGTGGAATTACTTTCAGTCTGAGAGGAGGAAACAAGGAAAGTCTAAAATCACATCATGGGACAAGATGATATCTAAACTCAAAGGTAAATTCTTACCAAAAGATCACCAAATTCAAATGTTTAAAAAATTGCAAAGTTTGAGGCAAAGGGAAATGGATATTAAGTCCTATACTGAGGAGTTTTATAAATTAAGTTTGAGGTCTAGCCATCATGAGAATGAAGATGAAAAAATTGCTAGGTATATTGGTGGTTTGAGGCTTAATATACAGGATGAATTGGTTTTGGCTAACCCTAGGAGTGTAGAGGATTGTTATCAAATGGCAATCAGGGTGGAGGAGAAGCTTAAAAGCAGACAAGAGAAAGCAGTAAGAGGAAGAGGTGGTCCTAGTGCAAGAGGAAGAGGAATACCTTCTACATCAAAGCAGCCAAATGAAGATCAAGGAGCAAACAAAGGTAAAGATCACAATGATTCTAGAGGTGGTTTTGGATTTAGAGGTAGAGGAAGGTTTGGTATTGGTAGAGGTTCTAATGATTTTGCAGGAAGATGCTACACATGCAATGAGTTTGGCCATCCTTCATGGAAGTGTCCTGAGAGGGTTGGTAGTTCTTCTAGTGGAGACAAGAATATTGATAGAAGAGCACAATTGGTACAGGAAGAGGAGTGTGAAAGTAATTGTTCTCCAAGTAGGAATGCAGATCCTGAGGTTGGGGAAATGTTGATGGTGAGAAAAACAATCTTGAAGGCAGCAAAAGAGGAAGCACCTTTGCAAAGGAAAAGTCTCTTCAAGACAAATTGTAAGTGCAAGGACAAGGTATGTAGAGTAGTCATTGATTCTGGATCAACTGAAAACATGGTGTCATGTGAAATGGTCAATAAGTTAGGATTGAAAAAGATTCCTCATGAATGTCCCTATAAAATCTCATGGTTAACTGATGATCAATCTTTGTTGGTGAATGAAAAGGCTATAGTGGATTTTCAAATTGGTGGTTATCATGATAGTGTTGTGTGTGATGTTCTTCCAATGGACTGTTGTCATCTCTTATTAGGCAGACCTTGGCAATATGACAAGAGGGCATTGTATGATGGTAGGGAAAATACTTACACCATAGTTCAAGATGGTCATTCTTTTATGTTAACTCCTCTTGTAGAAGATGCTAAAGGTAAAGCAAAGGTCATAATGTGTGGCAAGAAGGAACCTATAAATGTAATGAAGGAGAAACAATTTTCTGATGTTGCTCCCTGTTTTAAGACTGAAAATGCAGATATAAGATTTGATGTAGGGGTAAAAGAAGTGTTGACAGTGAGTTTGCATGAAAGTGTGTTAGTAGGAGCCATTGAATGCCCTGTAGTTAAGACCAGGTCTGAGAAACAACCAAATTTTGCAGGAAGTACAGTACATAAGTCTGATTTGACAGTGACAAAACAACTTGATGAGGCAGTGAGTGAAAGACAAGGAAAACAGGGACAAAAAGATAGTTGCACGCATGAAGGTGACAAAGGAAACAAAAAAGATCATAGAGTTACTAATCCTTGTTTGTATGTAGGTGAAAAACACAGTAAACAATTCAATCTTGGTCAGGGAAAAGATAAAAGACTGTTTGCAGGTCTGAGGACAGAGAAGAGGGAAAATGCATGTATCAATGCATTCCAAAATGCTAGAAGTGCAGGGCTGTTTGCAGTTCCAGTTTACATGAACCAGTGGAGTGGCTTTGTGGATCAGTGGACCTTGTTTGAAGCTTGGAGACAGTGGTATCAAACACAACTCATGAGGCATGAGTCTTTTCTAGGGGGGGTGTATGGTGCAAGAGCACCTACACCTCATCCTCCATTTTTGCTCATTTAATGAAAAAATGTTGTTAGAAGGTTAGAATTAGTATTTTTGAGTCTTTTTGTCATTAATAAGGTCAATCAAGACCATTGAGAAGGATCTAGGGTGAGTTTTTGAGTTTTGAGTCAAAATATGCAAAAATGCAATCTTGCACTAAAAGTTGCTTTTGTAGCCTTTGAAGGCAAAAATGTGAATTTTTATGTAATTGTGCAAGGTTTGGGGTCTTAATAATGTAATAAGGCTAATTCCAAGCCATTTGAATGGTTTTTAAGGTCTTAGGTCTTTAGGATTAAAAAGTTGCTTCAAAATGCAAAGTTGTCATAAGGAAATTTGGCATAAAATCAGCATTAATGATGTAATTTCATTAACTAATGGTTCCCTCCTTCAAAAATCAGTTGAGGGCAGTTGTAAATGATGGGAAACAAGCTTAAGAATCCTCCCTTTGGTCGAGGTTGGGTTGTTGCTGGCAGTTTTGAAGTTTTGAAGCATTTAATAAGAAGAAAACTTTATTTTTTTCTGTTTTTTACAGCGTTTTTTCCTGATCCCGTGCTTGGTACGGTCTGGTACATGATTGTACGGACTCCAAAATTAAATGGTTTGAAAGAGAAAAGAATCTACTTTCTTTTGGTGTTGATTTTTCTCGTTTTCATTAAGAATTGAATAAGTTACATCAATTTTAGTGAAAGTGGGTCTGAAATCTTGCAAAACAAGGGTTTGGTCACCAAAATGGATGTAATTCCCATTTCCACCGTGGGAAAAATATAAAAAATGGTGGATTGGTAGATTTAAGACTCCTTTACATTCTGAAATTTGTTTCATATTGAAAAATGGAGTTTTGCAAAAGTTATGTGATGCCCTAGGTCTAGTTTTACCTTGAAACAGTCCAAAAAATGATCATTTGTAAGCTTTTCTCTTGATTTCTGAGTATTTTAAAGAAATAGAATGAATGAAACATGTGAAAGGGGTCTTTGGGAACCTTTTTGAGTCTTTTAAAGGAATTAGGGGTGTTGGGGTGTGCCTTGACAAGTTGAAAGCTTCCTTGTACATGCCTAGTTAAGCCTTGTTTATGGCTTGTAAATCAATCTTTGATACATTTGTTTTGGGTGTTTGATCCCCCGGCTTTTGGGAACTTATGGGGATCTTTGCTAGAAGCCCCAAAACCTGATTTCATTGTCTGGTTAATGCCTTTAATAAGTTTTTATTTTGACTGTCCCATTTGGCAATGTTGCAAGGTTGCATGGGCTTGTGTAAGAGTGATGAGAGAATGGGAGTTTTTGAGTGTAAAGTCAGATTATTTGGTCTTTTTTTGACATGTTGAGAGTGTAAATAGCATCCCAAAGTCCTTCAAACATGTCTAGGTGTGTGATTTGAGTTGGGTGATCAAGTTGCTTGCTAAAGGAATAGTGAAGTTGATGTGTGCATTTATTAAAGCTATTGAAAGGGTTGTTGCTTCCTCACACCTACACGCCAAATGTCACGTCTGTTTTTTCATTGGTGTGAGGATCTTCTATCGACGAGACGAAGTCTCCTGTTCCTATGATGGTCTGATGGGGATGTCGTCGGTGGAGTTTTCTCCTATCGTCGGGACTTGGGTGGTGGTTCCAATGATGGGTCGATGTTGTTGGTGATCATGATCTAAGTCAACACGAACAAAACCAAGGTTTTGGTCTTCTTGTGTTGAAAGGATAAGAAGTAGATAAGCTTCATATTTAGTTGAACCCACTTGAGATAGTCTTTGAAAAAAAATTCGTGGGGCTTGATTTCACTAACAAATGGAAAATGAAGATGCTCATAGCTCAATTGAGGACCAAATCACACCAACTAAGATGTGAGACAGGTGTTGAAAACCAATCTAATTGATCTTTTTGTGGCTCTATGTGTAGCCTTGTTAAACTTGCTAGATAATTCAACCAAGAATGATTCAATAGGATTTGGTTTGTTTGTGAGGATTTCTAGAAACAAAATAATCTTCCACTATAATCAAATTTTGCATAAGCTTTATCTAGTACAATGTGCTCCCACTTGTTATGTGGTTGGCTAAATCCTTTTCCAAAGCATTGGCTCCTTGCCCCCATTGGATTTTTAATTCTTTGCTACCTTGGTTGAGTTCTTGAGTTGTGTTAATGGAAAATTGGTTCATCAAATTTATGTGAAGGCCAAGAACTTTGCCTCTTCCTTCACCTATCTATTATATTCTTTCATTGACTTGTTATAGGAGGTTATATTTCATTTAAGTGATTTGATATTGTTTGTTTCATGATTGGATAATGGTCCCATAATCTTGGTAGACCTGATCCCCTATGTTGATTTCCATCCTTATCAACGATCCTCTGCATCTGAACTGAAAATGAACCAAGAAGCTTGGATGACTTGTGTTCAACGATCTTGTGTCTGAGTTTATTGCAATGAAAACATTTGACTGGAAGACCTTCATAATTCAAAATTTGAGTCCAAAATACTTTGTTTGAAAGGATGTCAATAGAATGGTGCAATGGTTTGGACAAATCAATGTAAACACAAACCCTAATGAAGCTGCTCTGAGCACCATCATACAGGGGGTCGAATCACACAAATTCAAATAGTATTGGGAGTTTCCCTTATAGAGTTGATTTGATGTATTTGATAGTTTTTCCCCTTCTTTAGCTCCTCTACAAGTTCAAAGAAAATAAATATGCTTATAAGTTATAACATGTGTTGTTTGGAAGCGGTTTGTTGCAAACAAATTTGAGAAGATTGTTACAACAGATTTATTTTTCAAAAGAGAACATCAAAGCTTCTACAATAAAGATTACTTTAATGGTATTTTTTGATGTTTTCAACAAATGCACACATTTGAATTTCCAAGTTAAGGTCATATGCTCTCTAATGGTTTATGGTTTTAAATTATACTGGAGTATGCTTATGCAATTGCTTTTAACTTGATAACATCATGTGTATTCCTAATATTTTTATTATTGGACTTCAAAAATGTGTCAAAAATTAGAATTCATTTGATGCTTATGTAAACATGTTATGTTCTTGCAGAGACCAACTTTGTTTCCTAGTGGTTTTATGGTTGTTTTTAGGTATATTTTACTTATCATCCTCACTGTAGAGTTAGTTGCACTCTCATTATACAGTTTGAATATATGAGGCAATATAAAGACCATTTTTTTTTTGGTGTAATCTTCACTTCAATAACTTTCATTGATTAGAAAGTATCTATTTGAGTTTATATTACTCAATTATAAAGCATTTAGTTACCAGATACTAAGCATCTTTTATAGAAAAATTCAAATAAGACTAGAGTAGGTATCTTTTTTATGTTGGCAACCATTTTCAACAAGTGAGCATGTTGGAATGTGGGTTTACCTATCTTCTATCTCATTTTTAAGTAATCAGATTTACAAAACTTTATACCAACAAATATTTTGAGAGCATCCTTGCAAAATCCATTTTGTGCATATCCTAAAATTATTGCATTCCATGAGATGACATCTCTTTGAGGCATTCCATCAAAGATTTCATGTGCCTTGTGTACATTTCCACATTTTGCATACATGTCTAATAGAGCATTTCCAAGCATAATATCTAACAAAAATCCCACATCTATTATGCTATGATGGATATTCATACCCTACTCCAAAGCTCCCATTTTGGCACAGGCAAGGAGGATGCTAGCATAGGTTATGGAATTTGGCTTCACACCTGCTAATTGCATTTTCTTGAAAGTTTCTAAAGACTTTTCAACAAATCCATTTTGTGCATATCCTACACTCATCGTATTCCATGAGATGGTATCTCTTTCAGGCATTCTATCAAA